>JAJLSN010000001.1:0-191788 GCA_030567655.1 Nakazawaea ernobii
GATATCCATACCTATGTAGTTGTTAGTAAGAGTGTATAAAGTGGGACAGACGTACCATTGGGTTTCTGATTCCATTCGTTGTTTTAATGTGTGATATCCATACCTATGTAGTTGTTAGTAAGAGTGTATAAAGTGGGACAGACGTACCATTGGGTTTCTGATTCCATTCGTTGTTTTAATGTGTGATATCCATACCTATATGAAGCTGTTAGTAAGACTGTATAAAGTGGGACAGACGTACCATCGGGAGAAGAAGTGGGTTTTGAACGTTTCTAGTTCCAATTATATCGGCGGCATTTGAGGTGAACTGGATTGTTATTCCAAACTTAGTATATTTTTGTGACCGGATGCTAAACGTGAACTGATAAAATGTGCCGCTCATGTGTTTGATAATTAGTAACTCAACCTCAGCATGAAAGGAAGCTATTCAAATACACTTGTCTTTATTGAAGAGACGAAAACAATGTCTGGTTCCATTGACACGAGTTGTAATATAATTCGAAATGAAACTAAAAAGTGAGTTCAATATATGATCCTTCTACAAATCACAAACACAAAAAAAACAAGAAATCCCTTTTGTGTCACAAAAAAAAAGTTAATTCTACCTTTCTATATTAAAGACTTCAAAATATCATATACAAGCTTTGATGAACCATTAATTCAGAAGTTCACATAATATCTTTTCTTTTTTTGAGTCAGATACAACCCAATGTGGACTAGGGCAAACCGTTACCATTCAATGGCTAAGATAATTTCTATATGGAAGAAAGGAAGATTTCTAACATCCTTAAGTTTTTTTTTTAATTATATATCTAGGGAGATTGGGGTATCTTTCTTGTGTTGTGCTCAAGCCAATGACTGAGCTATCTTACCATTATGGGCAAGTCTTTGTGATCATAGAAAATCATCCCAAGCTAAGCCATAGTTGTATAAATAGCAGTAAGATATTCTGGAAAATAATATCATTCAAGCTAATAATCAAAAGCTCTTTCGAAAGTTCTCCCAAACCCTGAAGCTCACAAAGCGATTACTTCATGCAGAACTTAAAACTTCAGCTTAGCATATTGTCCAGGTCTCTCAAAGCAGCATACTTGCATGATTATTCTCCAGAATTGAATTGAATTGAATAATTGTTTATTTTGAATTGAATAATTGTTTATTATAAGAGGGTATATCATGAAAGAATTATATCAAATTAAAATGTTTATTTCAGAAGGAGTGATCTTTCAAGACAAGTGAATATAGTTTTTTTTTTATTTTTTATTTTAAGAAGGATTTATTATATTATTATTTATTTATTACGTTTAAGGAATGCCCCCTTTTGCGAAAGAGGCAAACTTGAGTACCGTACCGTCGCCTGTTGCGAAATTTGTGGGGAACAGTTAGAAACATGTTTTGATGAGTGATTTCTGAAATGGGTGGAGCTGAACTGCCGTTAAGTATTGTTTTACAGAAACTTTGTGTAAATGGACAGTCATCGATTAGGTGATCAACCGTTTCAACTAGACATAGACAACAAGTGATGGTAGCACAACATTTGGCTTATAATACACGACTTTTTAGGGGTTGTGCGGATTTAGCGCATTACAACAAATTGTCGCGTTCATAGGGCGTGTGGTCTAGTGGTATGATTCTCGCTTTGGGTGCGAGAGGCCCTGGGTTCAATTCCCAGTATGCCCCTATTTACTTTTTTTTTCTTAAATTTACAAAGGGATTATTAGATTCAAGTTCAGAAATGGTGTTGGAGATAATTACTAAATGCTTTTCCCATGTATGATCAACCAAGGAATGGTGATGACATTGATCTTGATCTCTTATTTCACTTTATAATTGATTTTCAGCTCTTGCTTTCATTGTTCAGCTATTAAACTCGAAACTTGTCATCGCTTTGGAGCACTTTCTACTTCAAGTCGATTCTACAATTAACAAGAAAATTATTGACATATGAAATGATTTTTAAACATATACTCATGACTCCTTCATCTTCAAAGAAAAAACATCACTACTTACTCCTTGACAAACAAAGTAGCAGCACCCATACCTGTACCGATACACATACTAACAACACCATATTCTCCCGGTTGTAATTGTCTTAACAAAGTTGCCACTTGTCTTGCACCAGTGCAACCTAAAGGATGCCCCAAGGCAATGGCACCACCTCTAGGATTAACCTTCTTAGCGTCCAAACCAATTTTCTCAATGCAATACAAACACTGTGATGCAAAAGCTTCATTGACCTCATAGATGGAGATCTCATCCTTGGATACCTTGGTCTTTGCCAACAAGTTTGGAATAGCAACAGCTGGACCAACACCCATAATTTCAGGTGGGACACCACTAATGTTTGTTTCAATATACTTACCCAAAATTGGAAGACCAGATTCGTTAGCAAGCTTTCTTGTCATCAACAAGACCAAAGCAGCACCATCAGAGACTTGCGATGCATTACCTGCAGTGGTTGATCCTTTAAATGCTGGTCTAAGTTTGGATAATGATTGCGCGGTTACATTTGGACGTGGACCCTCATCTTTGGAAACTGTGACTTTTTTGGTTTTGGATGTAGAAGATTCTTCATCGTCTTCTTCAACAACATCTATTTCTATTGGTAAGATTTCCTCTGCAAATAAACCATTTCTGATGGCCAGTTCTGCTTTTTGATAAGAGGCAGCAGCGAATGCATCTTGCTGTTCTCTGGTAACAGAAAATTGGGAAGCAACATTCTCTGAGGTGATTCCCATTGGTATAAGACATTTACCACCTTCCTTACTTTGTTTAATTTCTTCAGAAATATTTGGAATCGATTTTGGGCCATAGTTTTGAGACATGCTTTCAACACCACCAGCCAATCCACAGGATATTTGACCCAGTTTGATCTTGTTTGCAATATCGTTGACAGCCATTAAACCTGAAGAACACTGTCTATTAATAGCCATGAATGGAATAGACAGAGGTAAACCAGCAGCTAACAAGGCAGCTCTATGCTCATTAACCCCAGCCCCAGGATTTAAAACATTACCGATAATGATATCTTCGATCAAATTCAAGTCAAACCCAGGAGGCAATTTCTTGATAAATTCCTTGGTAAGCTTGCTCAAAAGTAAATCAGAATTGATATCTTTGAATGATCCTCTACCTCCCTTGGTTATAGGCGTTCTATAACTTTGAACGATAACGACATCAGAATCTGATTTGGTCTTGTAGTTAGGCTTTGAAGATAATTGAGAGCTCAATTGTTGTAGTCTGTCCATTGTTGATAACTTCTTATATATTTGCAATGAGTTGTAAGGTTAATTTGTAATGATCAGTACAGGTGAAATGCGAAGGTATTTATAACACAGGGATAGCTCGAGATGGTGACCAGTGGGGTACAAACTCTTTTGCTCACCGATTTGTAACAATCGGCTCCAAAATCAGAAAAAACACATGTGAGAAGTTAGACTACCCCATAAGGTAATTACCACAAGCAGACATTTGTTTACACTTCGCGAGAGAAGGAGAAAAAATAAGATAAAAATTTAGAGCTCAGACAAGGGATGGTCGTATACTATCTTGTTTCACAGCGTGCTTGAAGTCTGTGCACATGATGAGTCGAGAGGAACACACCATACCCAGTGACTCCATCAGCAATTCTAGGATTTCTTCTTTCAAGACTACTTTTAAAAAGCTGTTGAAATCATCATCAAATAGCGCTTCGGCTACGAATTTGAAACAACAGGAGTTCACATCTATAAAATACGATGACACCTCAGCGTTGACATCACAACCAATCTCAGTCTCCCAGAACTCGAAGAAGATAAAACAAAATGCCTTAGAAGATGAACAGGTGAAAAGAGTTGTTAATGTGGGATTAGATTTGGCTGGGAAGGGGACAATCGATACGACGTCAACATCTGGAATGCCAGTATATGAGTCCTCTTCTGGTTCCCATGTCAATTCCGAATTGTCACTTCTGTCTTCTACAGAAGATGAACTCAGTCCTCTATTCATGAAACTGAGGTCCGGCTCAAATTCTAACAATTCATCTGTCTTGAATTTACCAAATCAATACAGCACTAGTGAATTGAAAATAAAGAAAATAAGGCAAGTGCCCAGATCCCCAATGATCACATCAGTTATATCTCCAGGACAGAACTACACATTGGAAAACAGAATGAATGATAGTTTGCTTTCAAATTCAATTTTTGAAAAACCGAGAAAACCGTCCCACTCATCTTCTGCTACATCATCAGATGAAAAGAAAAAGGCCAATATACCCAATAGTCCTCAATGGTATGTGGCGAAGATTATATCGAACCAGCTCTCGTTCAAGCAATACAAACAGCTATCCACACATCTTCAAAAAGGGTCTATTGAGTTCATCAGAGAATTTATAACTTTGAGAGGTCTAGCTGCTTTATGTGTTCAATTGAAAAAACAGAATAGAAGGTCAATCAAGACAAATGACCAGCTCGATATGGAACTTGCCATATCTGTGGTCTTGAAAGAATTGATGAGCTACAAAGAAGGTGCAGACTCAATGTGTCAATTCCCCAATTCAATACAGACGTGTGTTGCTAGCTTAGTTTCTGCGAGATTAACTACTAGAAAAATCATAAGTGAATTATTGATGTTATTGACTTATTGGGGTCCCGATGGAAGAGAAAATGTTTTGGTGGGCTTTGAAATCTTACTGAATAGATTGAATGAGATCTCAGAGAATCGTTTTAAACCTTGGTTGGACGTTGTTGATGAAAGCTTGGACTTGATAGATTCAAAGAAGAAAAACAGTAAGCTTGAAACGTTGATCAAAGATTACAGCTTGGCATCGTTATTTCTATTGAATGCGTTATTGGAGACATCGAGTTCCCCAAATGAAAGAACTGAGTTGAGGGAACAATTGGATCAATGTGGAATAACCCTGATTTTCACTAAAATGAAAAGCTTGAATTATGGCTTGATATTAGAGCAAATTGAGAAATATGAAGAATCTAGGTTAGAAGACACTATAGAGAATAACAAGTCCCGAGAGTCTCAACTCAATGACTTGTCTTCGGTCGTCACTTCATTCAGCGATATTGATTACCTTCTTTCAGATTTGTCATTTATCGCATCGAGACACAGAGATAATTATGAAATAGTTGCCAGTTTAGGAACACTACTCCAAGCTTACAAGGATATATTAGAAGATTCAAACGCCAAAAAAGTGTCTGAGACGCTAAAAGTTCTATCAGTGATAACATCACAAACTTTAACCAGTATACCGACTTCAAAGGGTCCAAGCACCACGCTATCTTTGGAGATTCAAAAACTTATTGATAGGTTGGCTTCAGAAGATGTTGCCAAGAGACTGTCGTTGGATTTGTCTAACTCGGCAAGACTTTTGCAGTCACTAACTGTGGAGAACGACGAGTTAAGATCATCTGTTCAGGAGCTATTGGTCAGGGATGATTCAAAGGCAACGAGATTACTGAGAGAGCTCAAAATCTTAAATGAAAAATTATACAAGCTTGAGAATACTAATTCTCTTTTGCATCTCAAAAATGGGAGCTTGGCTCAACAAATAGAGTACTTACAAAATAACTCGAACGGGACTCCTGTTATTTCAAAGATGGCTCATGAATTATCTTCGAACCAATCGGAGGAAGGTTTGGAGTCGTTGATAATTAAACATGGGATACAAAATGTCAAAAGCAAGTCATCCGAACCAACGAAAGTCCAGTCTCCACTTTTCAGAATAGCAAGTGACTCTGGATATTTCCAAAATACACCAACTGAAAGCAGCGGAATTCAAATCGACGCTGACTTCAAAAATAATGATACCAAGATCGTATTGAAGGAATACTCTGGGATTTATGAAACCAATTTCAATACCAAACTATCATCCCCAGCTGAAGTTTTCCCGTTAAGCTCTTCCATTGGTGGAACACAACAGTCCACAATCGGCACTCAAAGTTCATTTGCAGTTCCTAATTCAAACTTGACTGCAGCACTGTCACCGCTTTATAACACATCAGCATTAAACTCGTCAATACTGTTACAGCCGATATCAGTGCCTACTCCTCCTCCGCCTCCTCCGCCATTTCCCCTGCTGTTGATACCGAGGCTGGTCTCACTGCCAGCTGCAGAAGTTATTGGTGCGGATCCGCTGGTTGTATCTGAACCTCCTCTGCCACCTCCATTACCTCCATTTTTTCAGAGTTCGAAAGAGAAAAAACAGATCCCATCTCCACCACCATTACCTCCTTTACTACAGCACAAAGCGGCTCCAAGTCTGATCCCGCCTCCACCACCAATGCCACTTCTCTTAACGACTTTCAAAGAAAACAACATTCCTCCCCCTCCCCCATTGCCAGTAGGAAGAGGTGATGAAATCGCTAAAGAAAATGCTGAGGGTGAGCTCTTAGATGAAGACTCAACAATAAATTTTCCAACGGATTCTTTGGGCAGACAGTCTTCGGGAACTGTCCAGGTTATCGAAAAGGAAGCTTCCTCTGTCACTTTTTTGGAAAATTTACCGAAACCAAAAATGAAATTGAAACAAATCCATTGGGACAAAATTGAAAATGACAAGATAGACAACACATTCTGGGGCGAGCTCGATGGTAAAAATGATCTTGGAGAAAGCGTTATTAGCATGGGTATTTTGAATGAAGTTGAATCTTTTTTTGCAGTCAAACAATCTGTCATAAAGACGAAACCAAAGACAAAGCGGTCAGAAAATAAGATGAAAACCTTCTTGTCAAGAGATTTGGCTCAACAATTTGGAATCAACTTACATCTTTTGAGTGGGTTGTCTCCTGAGGAATTAGTAATGCAAGTTCTCCATTGCGAAAAGACGGTCATGGATAATGTTCAAATTTTGGAATTTTTCAACAAAGACGAGTTAACGGATATATCAAATAATTTGATGAGAAATTTTCAACCGTACTCCACAGATTACTCACAAAGGCCAATCACCCCGTCGGTGAAAGATGTTAACGAGCTTGAGAGGCATGATCGAATCTTTTTGGAGCTCTGCTTCAATTTAAGAGGATATTGGAAATCGAGATCAAGATCCTTGTTGTTGATAAAGACATACCTGAGCAATTTTCATGATTTAAATAAAAAAATAGAGATTATAGATAGTGCCGTGTCACTGATCCGATCGAGTGAGTCGTTCAAAGAGGTGATGTGTTTGATTAGGACAATGGGTAATTTTATGAATAATGACTCTAAAAAGGCTCTCGGGTTCAAACTTTCGACGTTGCAAAGACTAAAATTCATGAAGGATGGTACCAATACCATGAGTTTCTTGCATTATATCGAAAAGACAATAAGAAACTCGTTTTCAGAGTTAGGAGAGTTTGTTGATGACTTGAACGTCGTTGTAATGGCTTCTAAAATTTCGATTGAAAACATGATCAAAGAGTGCGAAGAATATGGAAGGCAAATTGAAAACTGTGTTATGTCTGTTGAGCAAGGAAATTTGAGTGATAGTTCAACGTTTCACCCTGAAGACAAAATCCTCGATGTTTTGGCAAAGCCATTAAACTCAGCCAAATATAAGAACAGCGTATTACAGAAGAAAATAGAGACAACAATAAGTAATTTGGATCTGTTGTTATCATATTTCGGAGAGTCGAATAAGACGGATAAAAATGGGGTTTTTAACATTTTGGCAAGCTTCATTGAAGAGTTCAGAAAGGCCCATTTGGAAAACATCCAAAAAGAAGAGGAACAACGAGTTTATGAAAAACGACAACGAATGATGGAAGAAAAGAAGCAGAAGAAGAAAGAGGACAAGGAAAATGTTGAGCAAGTGTCTCAAAATAAACACAAAATTGAACTGAATCAACTGAGAAACTCTGTTATGGATAATTTGCTTGAAAGGCTAAAGAACTCCAGTACTTCTCAAACACTGAGTCAGAAAAAACTGAATCGTAGCACTTTAACTGCATACTACCAGGTACAAAAATCTAACATTTCGAACAGTGATGAAGAAGAAGATGATTTAGAAGCTAGAGCACAGCGGATGTTGCAGGAGTTAAAGAACCTTTAATCTTGTGTATAGATAGACATTTATCTCAATGAATTTCTTCCCGACTTGCAAGTCTTCACTAATACCTGTAAGAGCTTTTGATGAAAGGTGACAACATTAGGAAAGTTTCATGGTGTCCATTATTGGATATCCAAGCCTATTGCTGCAACATCGGTAGAAGCCAAAATCTTCCTTTCACCACATTTGGTTCAGTGCACCTAACCTCTGAAGTTGTGACAAGTCTCTATGCAATGAAATAGCACCAAACTCCAATGATATTGCCAACATTACAGTCCTTTGAGCATGTGCACATGCTCTTTTATTGACTTTCCGAAATTTTTATTCAACAAGTATATCAAAACTGTGTCTTTAAGAGATACTGGGACTATGCTCACTCTTTGACCCAAAGTATCCACTGTTGAGTATTCGTCAGAAATGGCAACGTTGACAGGGTTAGATAATGAATCCCTCTTTAACTTTACTCGTCGTGGTGGCACTGAACAAATATGTTGTTCTTACCTTTTGTTATAATTTTCATTGAATGCAGGATCGAAATACATCTCTATCCAATAATCCATCAGCTTCATAGATAGTGCACAAATTCTGAACAGAAAAGAACTATATAATGTTAGAAATGACCAAAACCCTTTGAAGGTGTATAGGTTAGAAAGGACATTTGATACACCAATAGCAGAAAATTCAGAAAAGATGGTTTACGGCAAGCGATCTAAGACTTCTTGGGAATTGGAACTCTTAGGTCACAGTGAAAACATTCCTTGCTCAAGAAGGAACCAGGGCCAGGTTTTAGATAGCTCAAGGAACTAGCTTTTATCTTTTCGGGGGGTATAACACTTCTAGTAGATGCCGAATTCAAAAAGTAGTGGGATAAGACTGAGATGCACAATTGCCGTTGTCATGTTTGGAGCTAGAATCCTTTTGTTCGCAAAGTGGATCATAAAATTATGGAAAGAAAAGAAGGAAGCAGATGATTCTCAACAGGAAGAAGTTGAGGAATATGTTGATGTATAAATCGTCATTTCTTTATCTTAGCTAATTTTGTTACTAATAATACATACCATGAAATTTCGAAACGACTAGTGTAGTAATATTTGCACCCATAGTGATCACCAAATCTCGCATCGTTGTAGGCAGAATGAAGATTATTGGTGAAATCTTGAAAGTCAGCAGCACGGTTTCGATTTCTTAGACAGATGAATGTGAGATGATTTCCCGTCCTCGAGTGACAACTGTATCGGCTGGAGTATCTAAAACCTTGAGATCCCATGCTTCAATTTCACCTTTCAATTAATTTCCACCATTCAGCACGAGACCACCAAAGATGACGGAGATGGCAAAATATGCCTTCTTCTTGATGGCTTTTGGACTACCCATAGAAAACTTATAGCTCTTTGAGAAAGGAATGGCCTCATAGACCGAAACCATTGTATCACTGTATCAAACCAAAACAAACTTCACCTTTCAATCATTAACAAAAGCCATCAGCCAGAATTCGTATCTTAAACTACAATATCCCGCTTTCTGGTAACAGTTGAAAGTATTCCATCAATTCCAGTATCACAACCCATTCTGTAACAAGAATGGATCTATTGGTGTAGATGGTCTATTTCCGGGCACTAGTTTTATTGGATCATGCCTGCTTCAGAGAGGAGCAATTGTACTGCCATTGAAAATATAGTCACAACCTAGAGATCATCTCAGGGATATTTGCGTATGAGGCTGCTTTACCTCCAAAGCTCGGTTATAGATGAACAATATATAAGCTTTCGCCTGTGACAGAAAAACTAAAAGAAATTTAAGTGATACAGCCCTCGAATTTCTTCTTTGGGTAAAATGAATGCCAAATAAGCTGAACCGCTAACAAACGTGAAACAACATGTAGCTCTGGAAGTCGGCTACGATGAATTTCATCCTTTTCGATCTAAGCTTCTCGACAGTTTCGATAAGAGCAAGAACGTGCATTCAAAACGACAAAAATTCCTTACTACAGTAAAGATAAGGGTTTCAAGAGAGCTAAAGAGATCTATAAAGTTATTGCTCTCTTGAATACACGGGAGCTACTTCCGTTTCGTTTGATTTCAAAGAGGACTTTCAAATTAGAGAGGAGTAACGCTTATTGCTATCGATCCCTTTGGAATCTTCCAGATAGAGGAACAGTTTTGTAAAAGCTTCCCCAAGTTTCCCTGATATGGAATTAAATAAATAATAAATATAATGAAAAAAAAAATTTATGTAGAAAATGTTAGATTAGTGGTCATTTTAGTCTCAATCCAATTTGGAGACACAACTATGAAATGGGAGTACCTGATCTATGGGACATAGTCAAGCCCGCTATAAAGCAACGAGTCCCACTTTCTGTCTTTGCAGCCAGCTTTCATAAGGAAAACAACAGATCATTAAGAATTGCAATTGATTCTTACATTTGGATATTCGAAACAGGGCATATACCGAACAGTAGCACCCCACCCAATCCATATAAAGTCCTTCAAGGGTTTCTATCAAGGATTTGGCAATTGATTAGTTGTAACATAAGTTTCGTAATTGTTTTTGATGGAATGTTAATACCGTCATTTAAACAAAATTTTATCCTTGGTGATGATTCTAATTTAACAAATTTCCTTCTGTTGTACAATAAGTCAAATTATACATGTACGGCCCAAAACAGCAGGACCATCTTTATACTAAAGAGAGCATTGGATTGTTTGAATGTTTCGTATATAGACGCTGCAGGAGAAGCAGAATCGGAATGCTCAAGATTGCAAAATTTGGGAGTAGTTGACTATGTCATGTCCAACGATAGTGATGCAATGTTATTCGGCAGCGACAAGATACTAAGGAATTTCTCCAAGACTTATGAGTCGTTCGAACAGGATGAGTACTATGTGGATCCGGTTGATTTGAATGATTTTTATACAGAAAATAAGATTGATCGCTTTAGATTGATATTTTTTGCTGTACTAAGAGGCGCTGATTATAACGCAGGCGTTAATAAGGTTGGTACAGAAAGGGCAAAACGAATTGCATTTGTTGGAACCAGTTTGAACTTGGCAGCAGAAGGTTGTTCTGATTTTCATGATCGATTTCGAGATATTTATTATCAGGATAATAATTTGTCAAATTTGCCGAACCTTGCCATTGTCGAACTGAGATATCATAACTTCCTTATCAAAGTTGAGAAAGAAGTGTCCTCAAAACCTGTTGACTACTTTGGAAGAAATGAAAAATTCAGGTTGGATCACATGCCGCTGTACTATACTGCACTTTTATATTTTTATCCTATTTTAACTCCATCGATCTTCAAATTCACTCCAGGGACATTGAGCTATATGGATTTAATATTAGAAGAAAATCTTAGATTCGATAACAACACAATCCCTCAATTGAAAAGTTTGCAATTTGAAAGCGAAAATTGTACTAGATTCGAACGATTTGGTGGTGGTTCAAAAGGTATTCGTGGAGTGTCAAGATTTTATCATAACGAAAAAGTCCTTCAACATGAAGAAGGTTCTCAATCATTTGGTGATAAGATGCTGTCAATTGATTTGGTAAAATTAATAAGTGATATTGATGAGAAATTGCCCAATGTTGTCAATACAAAAGCTTCCTGTCATCTCAATTGGATCACGACAACATATATGTGAAGTCTTCAAAGACGAAAATTCTTCCATCTCGAGCAGAAGTGGGTCGTCAAGCAAAGGAAGATTATGAGTCAAATTCAAATTTATTGCAAAAATGGATGATAAAGATGTATATGTTCAAATTTCGCCCTGCTAATCTATTGAGGAATTTCTATCCATTTTTTGTAAGTGGCTTTGATGAAGACTTTGAAGAAATGGTTTGGATAAGCGACCAGACTGTTTCCAATTTGAAATTGACCAAGTATACTGAAATTTTTGAGAAAACTATACTGAAAAGAAGGAGATCTCAATCAAGTACTTTGGAATCGCTCGGCTTTTTGCCAAATATCCCACAAAAATCACCCCAGAAATCAACTGGACAATATCCATCGAGAAGGAATAGTTCGATTCTTCATTCTCCTTCTAAAGTGATTAAATCTCCGAGAAAATCACCGAAAAAATCGCCCAGAAAATCACCGAAAAAATCGCCCAGAAAATCACCTAAGAAATTAGCTGTAGGTCAATCCACGATTACCAAATTCTTTCAAATGCACGGTGAACAGGACAGCAAATTGCGGCTGGAAGCAAACAACAATGTTATATCTTTAACCGATGATGATGACTATGATGATGACAATAAGATGTTGATCACGATACACGATATCATGAACACTCCTACGAAAAAGGTGCCAATTTCAGATGATAAAATTAGCACGGAATCGCCAATCAAAGGTCATTTGGGAGTCAAGAAGCTTTTTGTTGACGAAGACGATAATAATTGCGGGGAAAGCAATCTTTTGGAACCATTGAATGTATTGGATCGACTTATAATGGAAAGCAGGTTGACTGACTCTAGTGACAGTGATTAATGCATCTTCCAAAAAAAAAAAAAACTCCGGGGGCTATTAAATTTGCCTTACTAATAATCTACCTCAATAATGAAAGAAAAAAAAAAACCTGGGGACAGTCGTAAGTCAGCACCGGTAGTCAAGAAAGTTTTACAGCATACAATAGCAATCTGAGTTTTGACTCAACACTGCAAATCATTACACTCACGAAATTAAACGAAATACGATTGCATTTCAGCATTCGAATTATGAAAATATTACTAATGAACAAGTGTGGTATTACAAAAGAATGTAAGGTTCTAACTAAATATTGAATATACCGTGTGATATTGGTGTGAAGTTTAATCTAAGCGGTGACATTGTGTTTCTTTTTCTATTATTGCCGGTGAAGAGAACAAGGTTTTGAAAACCAGCTAGTCCAAACAGAAGCAAAAAGGAAAGGCAATCTAAACACCGTTCAGCGGGCGGATCTTTTTCTCAGTAAACAAATAAACATGTAACATATTGTATAATAATACTACACCAGCATTTTAATGTCTTGGAAAGGCGAAAATTTTTTCTTAGTATTCTTGTTTGGCGTCATATTCGGTGAAAGGAAGCACTATGACATAACTCGTTTCTTTTTGGAAATCTGAGGCACTATCTGAGCGCTTAGAAAATGCACATTCTAGAGACCTAATTTTGATAGCGTACATGACTTGAGTTTTGTCAAAAACAACATCAAGAGTTGAAAAAAAAAAGGTCATCAGTGAGTCAACATGGATTGATGACTATGCCTGTGTGTTTATTTTGCAAGTATCATTGTTTCTCGAATGATGATGATACCCTTGTTATTGTTTATCCAATATGGTAAGACAATTTTCAAAACAACCCTCTTTACAGAATCGGAAAAAGAAACGACGTTCTTTGGTCGTGTACCTCTTTAAAAGTTTCTTTTTTGCGAGATTCTGTGACAGTCCGCGCTACTTAGTGCTTACAAACCGGAACAACTTGACGGGGCCCTCACTTTTATTATGGGCGGTGCGGATAATTTTTGAGCGTTGAGGGTTGGTGACCTGCAGATTTCAAGCACAAACCGGAATATTTTCGTGACACAAGAGGGACACTTGCAAAAACATTTTTTTATGTTTTTTTTCTTTTCTTGACCATTACATCATATTTTCATCATAGGTGGAAAAAATCCCACCAAAACAATAAGGGTAAGAAACATAGGGGAGTTAAGTTTTGAAAATCATTCTCAAACTTATAAATATGGAGTGGGATCCCGCCACATATCACATATCAGTTCAATTTCTTAAGTTATACCATAAACACATAAATATTACAATATGGCGTTTTCATTAACATCAAGAACTAATACATCGGGGATGAGTGGTAGGTCCTTAAGGGTCTCTGTCACCATCACTGCCATGTTGGGGTTCTCATTATTTGGTTATGATCAAGGTTTAATGTCTGGTTTAATTACCGGTACTCAATTCAATGAAGAATTCCCAGCTACATACAACAACAGTGTAAATCAAGGTGCAGTTACTGCATGTTATGAAATTGGTTGTTTCTTCGGTGCTTTATTCGCCATGTTTAGAGGTGAAAAGATTGGTAGAAGACCATTGATTGTCATTGGTGCTGTTATCATTATCATTGGTACTGTTATCTCCACAGCTGCTTTCAAAGACAGCTGGGGTACTGGTCAATTCGTTGTCGGTAGAGTTATTACAGGTATTGGAAATGGTATGAACACTGCCACTATTCCAGTTTGGCAATCAGAAATGTCTAAACCAGAAGAGAGAGGTAAATTGGTTAATTTGGAAGGTTCAGTTATTGCAATTGGTACATTTGTTGCTTACTGGATTGATTTCGGGTTATCATATGTTGAAACATCTGTTCAATGGAGATTCCCAGTTGCTATGCAAATTTTCTTTGCCATTTTCTTATTAGCTGGTATTGTACAATTACCAGAATCTCCTAGATGGTTATTGTCTCAAGGTAGAAGAGAGGAAGCTGTTTTTATCTTAGCTCTGTTGGATGGTGTCTCAACTGATGACGAAAACATTCAAACTGAAGCTACTGCTATTCAAGATACCGCTTTGAGAATGTCCCAAGAAAAAGTTAAGATTAAGGATGTTTTCACCAATGGTAAAACTCAACATTTAAGAAGAATGTTGATTGGTTCTTCAACTCAATTTTTCCAACAATTTACAGGTTGTAACGCTGCTATTTACTACTCAACTGTTTTATTCAAACAAACTATCGGTTTAAGTGACAGATTATCATTAGTCTTGGGTGGTGTCTTTGCTACCATTTATGCATTAGCCACTATTCCTTCATTCTTCTTGGTTGAAAGATTAGGTAGAAGAAACTTGTTCTTGATTGGTGCCACTGGTCAAGCCATTTCATTCACCATCACTTTTGGATGTTTGGTTAAGGATACAACACAAAATGCCAAGGGTGCCGCTGTCGGTTTATTCTTGTTCATTGTCTTCTTTGCATTCACAATTTTACCATTACCATGGATTTACCCACCTGAAATCAATCCATTAAGAACAAGAACTGTTGCCACTTCAGTCGCCACATGTACCAATTGGTTATCAAATTTCGCTGTTGTTATGTTTACTCCAATTTTCATTAACAAGGCCAGATGGGGTTGTTACTTATTCTTTGCCCTTCTTAACTACCTGTTTATTCCAATCATTTTCTTCTTCTACCCAGAAACTGCAGGCCGTTCATTGGAAGAAGTTGATATCTTATTTGCCACTGCATATGAGGAAAACAAACCTGTTTGGAGAGTTGCTCAAACCATGCCTAAGTTGACTCATAGAGAAGTTGAAGCTGCTGCTATCAAATTAGGATTATTCGATGAAATCAAATTTGAAAGTGATGAATTCGATAAGGCCTCTGCTTCTCAATCATCTTTGAAAGACCCAGATCTGGAGGGTTCTTCAGGTACCGACACTCCAGCTGGTCAAGAGGGTGAGAAAGTATAAGTTATTTTAGAGTTTGTTGTTTAATTGCTTGTTGTTAATTTAGAATATATTATATATCTGTGTATTTAGGCTTGAAACTTTTTGAGTTATAAAATTATAAATCCATATTCAATTTGACTAGTAAATTAAAGTTCGTAATTATATAAAGTGTTTGAGTAAGTTTTATAGTTTGTATTATCTTAACTATGTAGATTTTGACCAGTTCAAAATTTGTTCAAAGTTTGTTTTTCAAATGAGATGTCCGTATCAGGAAATAATACTGGGGCTGTCTCTTTGTGACTATACATTTATACATACAGTATATTATAGATATCTACAAATGAACAGAACAACTACAATAGCCATTAGGAAAGGTGTAAACTGGTGGCTAAATCTCACACATGAGCTCTATATTATTATTATTATTATTATATTATCATAGGTATGCTGAATTCGTTGGATATGGAACCAACCACCCTGAGGCTTGGCAAAGAGCGATAGAAGCCTTTTACGCCAGTGCTTTAAACTGAAAGGTTGCGGAACAAGAGAGAAGACCATTTCTTTTGAAATCCAAGTCTTGGCCATATCATAAGATTGATCATTAATTGTAGTACGCGTGATATTGTAGATTAAATTTTTTATAAAGGTGCAGGTTTTGAAATTGATCAGCATGTTCCATGCCGGCAAGGATTATTTACCGCGTTTTCAGTGCAAGCGTTTGAAATCACCTGGATGAAATTTTTTGGAGACAGTCAAAACGCACATCGAGCTCAATGAGTGTCACGGCGGGGTTTTCCATGGAAAGCCAAAAAAACACGGCATCACAGTTATACATACAACTTAACAAACATTTTCAACGACAACATTTTTACCATCATGATCACCATAATCAACTTTCAATTTTCTGTCGAACAACTCACTTAAGAATCCAAAACAAGATTTGGTGATTGCACCGTCATATCTATCTTTTGAAGATTCATCTCTGACAAAAGCATGTTGTGCGTCACAAATCTCCAAAAAGGAAAATTTCAAATCCAGCTGTCTCATCTTTGACCTGATCAAATCTCTACCATTTGGTGGGACATGATTGTCCAAAGTACCAAAAATCAAAAAAATCTCCAGTTGTGACATTTCCAGACATCTTACCAATGAATCATCTCCACCTTTACCCAATTGAGCATCGTGGATATCAGTAGGGAAGAAGCAAATACTCAGAGTCACTCTTGGATCAAGACATGCTCTATAAGCCAAATGGCCACCAAGACACATACCAGTAGAACCTATCTTACCATTACATGTTGGTAACGACAAGAGATAATCAATAGTCAATTTATTATCTTCATCGTAACTAGCAAGTGGTTTTTCCAGTTTATAATAGTTCCCCTTATCAGTACCGGCAACATCATAGGCTAAAGGCTCTGGTGATTCCCAATTGTGATAGATGGAAGGACATGCCACGATATAACCTTGTGTTGCAATATCTTTGGCAAATCTTTGCACTGGGCCAGTGACTTGATAAATCTCTGAGTAAACAACTACCGCTGGGAATTTTGCCTTTGGATAGTTGGTGATTTTTGGATGGTAGATGTAAACTCTCATTTGAGTTCCATACGAAGTTTCAATGTCATGGTATGACTCGGTGATCAACATTCTATTGTCTTTTGCTTATTGCTTTCGTCTACAAGTTGTAGTATAACCAACTAACTTACTAACTAACTAACTAACCGTCCTTTTTTTTTCTTTCAATTACGCGGGTGGAAAATCTTTAAAAAACATAAAACATAATAATAAATTTTAATAGTGTGGGTAATAATAGTACAATTTATTCATATCAAAACACAACCAACTACTCATTCTTCGACTTCTTTTCAGCAACATCTTCACTTACATTCTCATCTGCAACTCTTTTAACACCTTTAACTTCCTCGTCCTGTTGTGGTTTCAAAATTTGCGGTTTTTTCAAATTTTCTCTGAAATTGTGTGTTGGAATCCTGGATCCAGAATTGTTGTTGTTGGTTGGGGTGCCAGCCAATGGTTTGGCAGGAATACTTGGTATTGAGTTTTGCTCAGATGGGGTAACTAAGGTTGGACTTGATTGGTCGTGAATAGAACGGGAATTTTTCAACATTTCCAATTCAGCTTTTGCCCTATCCAATTGACGTTTGGTCATCTTATATCTCATCTCACCTTCTTTCAAAGCAGACGACCTTCCTTCTTCCTTAGCCTTCTTACATTCGGCATCAATTGATTCCTTCAATTTGAGAATCTCTTCTTGTAATGCTTTATTATTCGAAGCTTCCTTCAATTTGGATTCGTAACTTTTAGCCAATTCTTCTTCCTTCTTTTTGATTTCAATCTCAGCCTCTTGTTTCAATTTCTCAAATCTTTTGTTAACTATTCCATTGATTTTAGCTTCATGAGGTTCACGAATCTTAGCTTTCAATTCGTCACAGGCTTTTTTAACTTTCAATTCAACATCCTTTGCATGCTCCTCTTCCAATTGCTTCCTCAAAGTGCCAATGTCTATGGATTCTGCTGCCAGTGGTGCTGATGCTTTCTCTGCCAAGGCGTTAGCAGCCGCTTGCTCTTCCAACTCTTTTTTGATCTCAACTCTCAATTTGAATTTCAGTTGCTCTAATTCATCATTCTTCTGTTTGATAAATTCCAGTTTTTCCTTTTCAAGTTCAGCTTTCAAAGAATCAATATTAATATCGCTATTGCCACTACTAGTTTCGACAGTGGTGGAAGCATCCAATTTGCTTTGTAACTCGTCAACCTGCTTCTGTAACAAGTCTCTTGACGCCAGAATATCTTGTAATTTTTGCTCTCTTTCTTCATTTGCCTGTTTCAAAAGCAGCTTTGTTTCTTCCAATTCCTTTTGTAATGAATCAACCATTTCCTGTGGATGACTGTTATCAGTGGTGGAGTCTTTAACAGCTTCAGAAACTTGCTCCAAATTTCTTTGCAATGTCTCTAACTCTTGTTGTAAATCTGTAGATTTCTGTTTCTCCTCTGTCAATTCTTTCTTGGTGACATCAATAATACCTTTGAATTTAGTCAATCTGTCATTTGCCTCTCTAATGGATTTCTTTCTTTCCGCTTGGTAACCTTGCTCTAAATCATTGAGTTTCTTGCTCAACAGTTCAACTTGTTCCACATATGGAGTTAATTCCTCGACTTTTAATTTCAAATCGTTATACTCTGTTGGATCAATTCTGTTGTAATTTTGTAAAATTTCTTGATTTTTATTTTTCCAAAATTCAACAATTGATTTTTCTGATTCCAATTCCTTATTTTTGGTCTCCAATTCCAGTTTTAAATTGACGACTTCAAATTCTAATGGCTCCAATTTGGTGATATTGGCACTTAGTTTCTCTTCCAAAGTCTTCACTTGACTTGAGTATTTATGACACTCTTGTCTTAATGTGTTATTACTCTCTCTCAAGATATCCAACTGATTGATTTTTTCAGTCAAAGCTTTATAGTCCAGCTCCAATGCTGCAGAATGTTGCTCCTTTGCATGCAACTTGGACAACTCCAGTTTTGTCTCTTCTAAATCTTGCCTTGTAATCTCCAAGTTTTGTTGTAATCTCTTTTGCTCTTGTTGAGAAACTTCTAATTGAGCATCAGAAATTTCCTTCTCATGACGCAAAAATGAAACAACTTGTAACAACTCTTCACTTGAACCTGAAGTAAACGATACATTTGCATGCTCAGAACTTTCAGCTATGGAGTCCTTTTGTTGCTTAGTGATTTGCTCCAATTGATTCAAGAGCATTCTATTTTGTAAATTCAAATCACCAACACGGCTTTCTGCAACTTTCAACTCTTCTTCCAAAGTCAACTTTTGATTTTCCCAACTCTCTTGCGACGAAACAAGTGCAGTTTTACTATCTCTTGATTCAATAGTCAACTCTTGTATCTTGATCTTCAACAGGGACTCTTCTTCTCTCAATTTAATATTCAATTTGGAAATTTCAGCATGTTTTTGTAATTCCTCTTCGTAACTCTTTTGACGTTCATTGGCAATATTGCATTGTTGCTCTAAATCCTTTTTGATCAAATCCATTCTTTGTTCATATTCAGCTCTAATTTCATCGGTAGATGAAGCTTTTATTTTCAAGGCTTCTATTTCATTGGTCATAGAAGCGATCAATTTTTCATTTTCCGTCTTGGATTTGGCCAATTCTTCTTGCAATTGTGATATATTGTTATTCAACTCTGTGATTTGCTTGACCAAATCCTGATTCATCTCATTTGATTCAACCAATTTGGTTTCCACAGATTTTTTGTACTCATCATAGGAGCTAGTTAATTCAGTCAATCTGGATTCAGCAGCATTCGCAACAGATTTGAATTGTTCTATATCTTCATTTGCAGAGTTCAAATCGTTAACAGTGTTCTCCAATTCAATCTTCTTTTTTTGTAAATCTTGACGCAATTTGACTTCAACATTTTCCTCAGAATCGATTTCATCAGTGGACTCATATAATCTCAATTGTTGTTCCGTATCCAGCAACTGTTTCTTCAAACTTTGAATGGTCTGTTCTAATTGATCAGCCAAGCTTCTTCTATTAATGATGTCTTCCCTTGCTGAACTCAACTCATTTCTCAAAGATTCAATTCTTTCTTGGTAAGCTTTTGCATCAGAATCTTTCCTCAACAAGGCTGATCTCAATTCTTCCGTGTTGATTTCCAATTTGGATTTCAAAAGAGAAAGCTCTTCTTCCAAACTTGATATTGTGATATTGAGTCTTGAAGTTGACTCATTGAAATTCTTATCCCTTTCATTTTCTAACCTTTGTAGATCACTTGTTAAAGTGTTCAATCTTAATCTTTCATCCAACAAACTGGCATTTTCTTCGTTCAATCTTTTCTCAATTGATTTCCATAATTGTTTCTCCAGTTTCAAATTGGATATTTCCAAATGGAGACTTTGTGACAGTGATCTCGTTTGAATCAATTCCTCAGTCAACTGCTGATTAGCAAGATCATGCTTCGATAAACTATCTTGCAACATATTGGATCTTTTTCTAATTTCTTCCATTTCAGATTTGCTATATTTCAAAGTCTCTTGAGCTGATTTGTAACGTTCTTCAAAAAGTTGCGATGAAGAAGTAGCCTTGGCCAATTGCACCGTTAACTCAGACTTGGAATTATTCAATTCGTTGAGCTGTTTATTCAAAATTTTGATCGTAGAGTCAGTTTCCTTTCTATAAGTCTTGAACTCATCTTCAATCTGCGAGATTTGTGATTCCAAAGATGCCTGCTTTTCAGTGGTATCTTTGATTTCCAATGCTGTACTATTAGGTGTACTGTTGAAAACATCAACTTGTTTATGACCAGCAGAGATAGATCTAAACATGTCCCTTTCCCTGGTAACGCTGTTCAACTTGCCCTCAAGACTTGTGATTTGCTCTTGGAGAACAATAATGGCTTCACGAGCTTCATCAATGGCAACACTCTCCAAGTTATTCATTTTTTCATGGTTTATCTTCTCTTGATTTTCCAATTGATTACCCAATTGTCTAGTAATTTTCAACAATTCCTCATTTTTAGTGGTCAACTCCACCACTGACTTAAATTTAACTAATCTTTCAGTGATCAATTTATCTGTATCAGATTCATCATCATAACCATTAGCATTGTTCCCAACCAAATTATCGATCAGCTCCTTTTCTTGTTGGGTCAAAGGAGCATCACCTTTCAGTTTCAATGACAATTGAATCATCAAATGGGCAATTTGCCTAGAGAGATCCACTCTGGATTTATTCAAAGTGCTCAATTCCAATTCGTATTCATTCAATTTCTTACTCCAATTCTTATTTTCCCTCAACAAGATATCTTTATCCTTTGAAGTCTTCTCCAATATTATTGAAATATCTGTCAACTCCAGTTCGAGTATTGAGCATCTTTCCCTTGTTGCAGAAATTGCTGGGACTTGCTTATTCAACTCTTCAACAAATTGATTAACTTGCATTTCCAAATTTTCTTTCAATCTTCTCTCCTTTATCAATTGTTTTTTCATCAATTGGAAATCGGAATATAACTGAGTCAATGAAATGCCACCACCGATCTTGGTCAACGTTTGTTGAGCAGAAGGTGATAAGGGGAATTCTTGCTGTTGTTGTTGAAATTGCTTCAACATTCTAGGAGTGGAAGGCACACTTCCCATCTGTGATATGATACTGGCATCATAATTGGTACCATTGAGAGCACCGTTTGTGGATAATAATTCATCAATTGTCGACTCCAATTGCTGGATCTTGATATTGCTGTTTTGCAAATTTTCGTTAGCCTTATCCAATTGAATTTGCAAATCTGAAGAACTTTGAATATCATCATTCTTAATGGAATCAAGAGCAGTTTGCAATATTTCAACTCTTTCCTTTCTCTCCTCATTGGATTTATTCAAAATTTCAATCAATTTATCCTTTGATGTCATTTCCTTCAAGAAATCCTCTTTATTATATGCAATCTTGTCAGTCAAGTTTTTAATTTTCATCAAAGAATCATCCAATCTCTTTGAAATGGAATCATAATTTTGTTTCAAGTTATCATATTTGGAAGTTATCGATTGTAATTCTGATTTAGAAGAATCTAAATCAGATTGTAATGAGGAAAACTCTTTATATTTATCAACTTTAAATGTCTTTAATTCTTCCATTTTCTTATTCAATTCAGTTTCATACCATGATGAGTTTTTCTTCAAGATCTCCAATTCTTGGATTAGATTGTTTTTATCAAATTTCAACTTGAGTAATTCACTTGACGATTTCTGAGTTAAAGTTTCCAAGTTAACCAATTCATTTCTAAGTTCCTTATTGTTTTTACTCAACTGTTCTAATTCATCTCTTAAATTTTTATTTTCATCTTCTCTCCTCTTGACGATTTCGAAAGAATGACTTTTCTCCTTTTCAATTGTAGCTATCAACTCTTTATTTTCTTCCAACAACTTGGATGTCGAGTTTTTTTCAATTTCCAATTTTGATATTTCCGCTTCGTGCTTCAATTGGGTCTCCTTGGCAATATTCAGTGATTCTTCCAAGGATAATTTCTCACTTGTCAACTTGTTAACCTTGTTCTTCATAATATCCAATCTTTTATCGCTTACATGCTTCAATTGTTCTAAATTCATCTCCAAAACCATGTTTTGAGATTTCATCGAGTCAAACTCATCAAGGTTGACTTTGATTTTCAACAATAAATTATCATCTAGTTTTTCAAGGGAGTCACTTTCAACTCCCAACTTATCGGCTATATACAGTTTATCAACAGTCGGCGTTACAGTCTCTTGCTGTGCAGAGGACTGTACAACATCTTGCTGTGGGTCCTTTTCGTCCATTTATGTACTGTATTATTATTGTTACTATTATTATTATTGTACCTCCTTCTTTCTATGCGTTAAAAGTCAAACTAGTTCGTTCCTTCTTGATAATTTGACCAATGAATTGTCTCTCTATACAAGACTGATATCTTACAATAGGAGTATACGAGTCCCAGTTTGTAAACAAGAGCTTATACTTTGTGTTCCTTACAACCAGTTGAACGCTTGATGGTAAACTAGCACTAGTTGAACAGACTCTCCCAGATGGCTGAAGTTTTCTGTTTTTTGTTTTTGTTTTTATTTTCGTTTTTTTTGTTCTGTTAACAGTGCGGTATACTGACACGGGCACCGTTGGCAGACACAATTACCAATGGTTATGATATAAAGATGATGATGATACACATCGCACCCAAATCTAATTGATATTATATTAAATAGTTCAATGAAAAAATAAAACCTTGCCCACACTTTTTTGACTAAAAACAAAGAACAAAACAAAACATACAAAACAAAAATGTACAAGCAACAACAACAACAAGAACAACAACAGTGTCAACAACAACATAACAATAATTTAAAAAAACACAACACCACCACCAAAAACAAATCATAAAAGCAAATAGTCTAGTATGAACTTAGTCATTTTTCTCGTCTTCATTCGTTGAAGAAGCATAACCGAATTCGTTAATGATCTTCCTCAACTGGGCTCTTCTAATCGGCTTAGCCAAGAACCCACTCATACCACTTTCCAAACATTTAGTAACGTTGGATTCGTCTGCATATGCAGTCAATGCCACAATTGGTTTATCGTAATGCAATTCATTTCTAATATGCTTTGTCGCAGAGACACCATCTAATTTGGGCATTTGAACATCCATAAATATTATATCGTAGGATTCATTTTTTTCCAATTCCAGTGATAAGAAATCAATCAGTTCCTGTCCATCACATGCCAATTTGATATCGGTAAATCCTTCCAACATCAACATCCTCTTGATAACTTCCTGGTTCACTTGATTATCTTCAGCAACAAGGAATTTCAAACTTGGTCTACCGGGACTCGTGGTTCGACTACGATCGTCTTCCTCCTTTGGAGATGACATGGTTTTAAAATTATTCAGCAGGTTGGATTTCGGGGTTGTTGAACCACCACCGTTACTACCACAGTTACCACAACCACCACCATTAGAACCATTGGTGGATGAAGATGGTAATGAATGAGCTGTACCTGTGGATGATTTGGTCAATAAGGATGGTTTATCGACAAAATATGAAGATGATTGAATGGATGCAGATGGTGATTGTGTCGCGGCACTCAGTAATTGTAAACTGATTGGAGCTGATGAAGATGAAGTTGGGATTTCCAATTTCAACAAATTTGGATTACTTATCATACGATGTTTGGATATTTGATCATAATCCATGGAATTCCCGTTATTAGTAGATGAAGATCTCTTTATACTCATTGGAATTTCATGTTCTCCTGGTTCCACAATTTTAACTTTTCTATTCTTCTTACTATCTGGATTGAATTCATCATTGTATAAATCTTCTTCATCTTGTTTCGAAGTAATAACCAATTCTTTCACCTGAGGTAATGGAATTCTGAACACAAATCTACTACCTTGTCCAGCTTTACTCTCTTCCAATTCCAAAGTACCATTCATCATCGTAGCCAATTGTCTACAAATGGATAAACCTAATCCGGTACCACCATGCGACCTACTTAAAGTTTGATCGCCTTGAATAAAAGGTTCAAAAACTTTATCCTTCAATGCAGGTTCAATACCAGGTCCAGTATCTTGAACGACAAATTCCATCACCCATTTCTTAAGCTCATCTAATGGACGAACTTTATAATGTTTGATATCACTACCTTCGTCACCATAGAGACCATCACCACCACCACCGGCGGTGTCGTATTGAACATCGGTATCATCAGAAGCTGAGAATTTGTCATCGATGATGGTCATTTTTTCATTCATTGAAGAAGATTGACTGCCAACATCAGTGGTTGATGTTGGTGAATGATCAGGTGTTGATTTCCTCTTAAATTGAGATTCAAACACAACATTGTTATATTCAGAAGTACTAATCGTATGAATACTTTGTAAATCACCATTTGGATCATCATTATCATTATTATCCTTTTCATTATCATAAGATTTCAGCGTGAAGGATTTTCTCAACCCATTAGTATTATTAACATTATTAGTGGTAGTAGTATTATCAGTAGGAGTAATGGTTTCAATTTCTTCATTTGTCAATGGACTATTTTTCACCAACACTTTCTTATAATCAACAGCCTTTGACCTTTCTTCATCATATTCTCCCAAACATCTAATAAAGACATCAACTTTCCCATCAATTGGAGTAAATTTCAAAGAATTACTAACAAGATTCATCAAGACTTGAATGATTCTATTGGAATCTCCAAATAATATCATTTTCCTAACAAAATTTGGTTTTATTAAAATGGTTAGATCAACATTTTGATCAAATGCCAATTTACCAAAAATTGATTTGATTTGCCATGAGATTTCCAACATTTTAAATCCTTTATTTTCCAATTTAGATTTTTTCAAAGTGTTTTTACTAAAAGTTAATAATTCAGTCAAAATGTGTAATAATAATTCACCACTTCTAAAAATCAATTTCAAAGATTCCTTCACTTGAGTTGGATCATCTTCCAGAATACAAACTGAACATAATCCTAATATACCATTTAATGGAGTTCTTAATTCATGTGATATTTGAGAAATGAAAACGGTTTTAGCTTCGTCAGCACTTTCAGCACGTATTTTCAGTTTTTCTAATTCTCTTGTTCTTTCTTGAACACGATCTTCAAGATGTGTATATTGACGATCTAATTCATCAGTCATGGCATTGAACAGTTCTGTCAACTCTGATAATTCATCAGTTATCATTCTCTTTGTCATTGTTATACGACGAGGAATTGTAAAATGTTCTCCTCCTCCAGTATTACTACTTATATTAGCAGAATGTGATGAATTAATTTCTGAAGATGCTCCATTGGAAACCATTGGATAAACTTTGTTGCCACCACTTCCACCACCATTATCGCCATTGAGAGAAGATTTAGGATCAGAAATACTCATATTACTACCGCCTCTTGAACGATAAAGATGTTTCAGGAAAAATCCACTATCTTTTGACCTTCTTCTCTTTGTATTTGTATTCGTTTCATAAATCCCCCATTCTCTACCATATGTTAATTCCTCTGTAGCTTTTTGTAATTTCATGATAGGTCGTACACCGTAATGAGCCAAGGGGAAAGTTATCAAACATACGATAACTGCTAATCCAACAACGATACCTGATATAATTTTGGCCAATCTGTTAGAAGCCGAGAGGAAATCCCCTCGTCCTTGTTCGACACAAACGATCCAGTAATCACCTGCAATCGCCACTAATGCATACCCCATCGCCACTGTATCATTCATCAGTGTTTTAATTTTGGTTTCCTTACCATTCAGAATTTGATTTTGTAAAATTTCCTTCAGTAAGGGGAAAACACTGAAATCATAAACTTGTGGAACATAATTAATATTTGTATTAACGTAATCTGAAGGCTCAAAGGCATATGTGAATCCAATATAATTGGTGGCGTTATCCTTCGCAGTAACACCTTTCAACATATTAACTCTGGAATTACGTAATGCATTGTTATCAGTGGTGATCAATGATATCGCTGCAGCATTCACCACTACTGTCATGTATCCGGCTAAATCAGGGGTCGATATCAAAATAGATGAGTTGGCATACACTGGGAGTGTTAGACTGAATAAATAAGTTGTATCATTCAACACTGGACCTTCAAATAGTACATTATTAGTTTTCAATTGTAAAGGTGTTGAACTGTTTTTACTAATTGGCATCAAGAAACTTGATGCGAAATCTGTAAGGTGTGGGGGCACCACTGAATTATCAACAACAAACAATCTCTCACCATTAACACTGTATAATGCCGCTTCATAAAAATTCTCAGTGCTATCAATATATTGTTGTAATAAATCTTGTCCAGTCAGGTAAACATCTGCACTGGTGTTACCGGCTTTGTAATTTGTCAAGGCACTCTTAATATCCTCCCTACTTGACAATGAATACAACTGGTAATAATTATAATTATAAGTTTGTTCCAACTGTGAAGATTTCAACTGAGATATCACTTGTAATTTTTCCAGGCTTGACGATATTAGGTTATGGGTAAAATAGACACCTGTAACGATCGCCAAGACTAACAACGAGAACAAGGCCGTCGATAAGACCAATATAAGAAGCTGCGTTCTTATACTGATTTTGATCTGTCTCATTATTGGATCTCTATCTCTCTGTCTCTCTCTTGCAGTAGCAGTAGTTGTTGTGATTAGATGTTAGATTTTCGAATGGCAGATCTATTTATAAATCTGTAAATTTTTTTTGTTTTGTTTTTTTTTTTGTTGTTGTCGTCAGTTAGTAATTAATTAAAGTGTTACGAGTGAGTAAGCATGGTGAGAGGTGAAGATGTTGCTGGTCTGGGGTGTGTTGTAGTAGCTGTGGGCGGACAGGTCATGCAATAGGATGGTACATATATCTATATATGTACCCACTAGTTATCTACGTGAAGATATATATGTATACATCTCTCTGTATATAGTACCATACACAAAAGTCGTGGACAAGTCACTCAAGTTTATTTGCGTATAAAAAAAAAGAATTAAGAAGAAACAGCCCCCGAATTACCCCATTAAGAACCTAAAACCCCGACCCACCAATGAATTCCACACATCGAGTTAATCCCACATGAGTAACACATTGTAATATAACCAGTATCCAGTTAATTTACCCCTTTCAACCAACTGTTCTAAACCTTTTAAGAACATCGTAACGCCATTGTTATGAGAAGATGAATTGGTATCTCTGAAACTGGAATTGGCAATGCCATTATTAAACATGTTGATCAATTTCTCATCTCTACTATTATCATAAATCATTGTCGATGTTGTTGTTGATGTTGATGACGGATCTGCACTGCCCATCGATTTCCTCTTGTTGAAAAACAAAGAGATTCCATAATAACATAACCCTAAATAACCAACACTTAGTAATAATTTACTTGTATTTTTGCTATTGACTAATTTATGAATGATATCAACCAATTTGTTTTTAGATATTTTCTTATGGCGTTTGGTTTTCTTAACCTTTTTCGTATTGGAACCGTTCAAAGTGCCAGATAATTTCTTATCATATAACAGTTTAATATCAACATTTGATAATAAATTAATCAACAAGAATAAATCATCATCTAATGATTTCAATCTTATCGGTTGACAAATCTTTGAAGACATTGATGTAATCATGGTGGAATTTAAATCTTGTTCATATAAGCTAGAATCTTCATTTGATATGAAAACTGGGATGAACGGTTTTGACAATTGTTGTGATAATAACATATTATTTTGATCAATGACTAAAATGATTAAATCCGGGTTAATATTGTTAAATTTAACATTTTGTAAAATCTTATTGTATAAATTTAATCGATCAATCAATAATTGAGCACCGTCACCAACGATATTAACTTTCAATTTATCAGAATCAGCATCATCTTCAAGCATTGACACTTTTGGCATGATGAAAGATGGCATTTGTAATTTCTCAATTTGATGAATAGTTGATGTATTGTCATCCAACTCTGTTTTGAAATCTTCATCTTCACTATTTGGTAATCCTATATCAAAACACAGGAACAGGTCAACTCGTTGTTGTAACGGATGTTGTTGTTGTTGCTGGTTTTGCTGTTGTTGTTGGGTTTGTTGTGGTTTTTGATGATCGATATAACTATTGATAAAGATTTGATTATCTTCTGCGTCAGAGCTTGATAAGATTGATGAAGGACCACTTAAATTGTTAAAAGATGAAGAATTGCTATTTTGTTGAACCAAATGCCACGAGGCAAACTCATTGAATTGATGTTGATTTTGGATTAATAAATCAGGAGAATCACAAACGTTTCTACTGTTAACACGGGTAGTAGCATTCGGGACTTCTAAATTGCCTAATTCCGGATTGTTTAAAGCTTGGAAAACAGAGTTATGAGGAGAAAATAATGACGTAGTACCCTGGGCCAGTGTATCATCATTGACTGGACCACTGGTTTTGATTGATTGCGTGTATTTCTGTGACATTTGTGATGATGATATTTCTGTGGCAATTTTTAAAACTATCTGATTATATATAGATAATGAGATTATTAATATTATTGTGGGGGCAGGGTGTACGATGATATCCCTTGCGCTTGTTGAGTTGAAGATGAAGTAAAGTGAATGGTGTGCAAATAATTTAACAGAAGTGAACTGGAATGAGACAGTATATTTATATGAAATTCTCAGATCCACTAATAACAATACACGTACAAAGCATATATATATTAAGTAACGAGTCACAAACTACTGTCACTGAGATAAGTACATCTCTCTTTTTTTGTTTTCCTCTTCTTTATCTATACAGATTACCGCATTGGGTAATTCCTGCTACCACTATCTATCTATCTATATCTTATGGCCAATCATTTGTTTGAACCGATCTGGTGCATCCATTCTATCCAACATCAATTCCACCATTTGCAATTTGGAACCGTTGGCAAATCCCTTATTTTTCAAATGTTTTTGTAACTCCAAATTAGTATGGATAGTGGTATTCACTGTCCTGTTTTTAACATCACCAAGTACATTGAACAATTTTGTCCATTGGATATTCGATGGTATATCATTATACAACGAGTGTTCACCCAAGATTACTCGCTCCACGGTGTATCCGTCATTGTTCAACAACAATATCATCAGTTTGATATCCTGTCTCATATACGTTGTCAATTCTTGTAATGTCATCAACAGCGATCCATCACCTTGTATTAAAATCAATCTTGATTCATCTTCTTTATAACCCAATTCTCTATTTGCCAACGAGGCACCAATTGTTGCAGGTAATGCATATCCGATCGAATTATAAAAATTTTGTGTCAATATACGACACTTGTCTGGAATTTGCAAATCAGGCACTGTGAATAAAAATGAACATGTTTCAACAACTACAATATCATTTGGTTTTAAAAAATTTTCTAAAGATGATGCTAAGAAATTTTGAGTCAATTTGTCATTCAAATCATATTGTTTGACTTTGTACTCCGCCTTTTGGAACATTTCACACATTGGTATTTTGCTTGGCTCGATTAATTCAACTAATTTCAGTAATACATGGATGAAATTCAATTCATAAACTTCATCTTCCAAACAAACCATATATTCATTCATCTCGACCAATGATCCGGGAGCATATTTACAAGTGAATGCTCCATTGTTGGTTTGAACGTCGAATGATCCAATATCTAACACAAAATCCGAACTTTCAATAATATCTCTTGTCTGTTGAAATGGAGTTTGATTTCCAGCATAGACACCAACAAATCTTGGATGGCTTTCATCGATATAACTTTTACTCATTGCAGTTGTAAACAAGTTGACATTGTCTTGTAAATTTGTAATCAATTCATTGACAATGGCTTGTTGTCTAAATGGTCTTACCAAATAATCAACAATGATCGCAGGTTTTGTAGAATTGTATAATTTCTTCAAGATCTTATTAGCAACCATTGATGTCAACTCGGTGTTGTTATCCCGTTGTTGCAAATTCAAAGGTGTATACAATGATGATGAGGAAACGTAACAAGTTGCCATATCCGAGGGTAAAAAAATATAACCAGGTCTTGAATTTGAATAAACTTGCTCAATAGCATTATCAATTTGCTCAGTTGCCCTTCCTATATCAAACAAGCTTTCTTGAACAATACTTATTGGCTTTATCATTTGTTCATAGACGTAATGATCAGGAACTTTATTGTTCGCCTTTGGAATCAAATGATGATAAGATCTCTTATCCAGTTTTTGCAGCCTTGATGAAGTCCCAACGATATGTAACAATGGAGTGTATTCCAGAAACGCACCAGATACACCATTAAGAGCACTCAATTCTCCAACACCAAATGTCGAAACAAATACTCCAATCTTCCCACTGATTTTCCCATATCCATCCGCGGCATAACTACCATTCAATTCATTACAAGTTCCAACCCAATTCAATTCAGGTGTCTTGCTGATCTCTTCACAAAAATCTAATACAAAATCTCCTGGAACTCCAAATATGGATTTTATATCCATTTGTAAAATTCTTCTGTAAATATATTCTGATACCGTGATGAGATCTTCATTAGGTAAATAACTCTTGTCATCGTTGTCGTACAGTACAACAGGTGCCATCTTTCTTATATTAATTAACTACTTTATGCGTGCTTAGAAGGATTGCAACTTTCTTTTATACAATGCAACTTCGGTCATGTTATCCCTTCTCTTATTAACGGCATATTGTTTTTTTTTCTGCTTTGTTAAAAGAAAAAATCTACAGCCGATAACCGAGAATAACCGCTACTAAACGAAAACTTGTTTTAAAGATGAAAATGAAACAAATAGTGATAATGAATATGATATGTATGATATTGGAAAAACGTGCAAGTAGTATATATAAGTATATATGATAAAGGATTTTGATAAATAAATAAGTGAATAAATAATTAATTAAATTAATGGCGAACATCAAAACTAAATATCAGGACCCGCAGCTATAACTTCCTTTGTTGCAGCTGATTGATATTTAGCAAAATTTTCATTGAATAATTTAGCCAATCCGACAATTTCCTTTTTCAAATCCTTGTTAACTTTAGATGGGTTCAAGATCTCGCTTGGAACACCAGTTACTGATTTTGGAACTTGTAAATTGAAAACTGGATAAGTTTCATATTCAACATTGTTCAAATCACCAGAATGGATTTGATCCAAAATCAGTCTGGTATATTTCAAAGGACAACGTTTACCACCTTTAGTAGCTGAGGTTCCAGTCCAACCGGTATTCAATAACCAAGCATTAGCCTTATGTTGAGTCATCTTATCACTCAATTGTTGAGCATATCTCATTGGATGTAAAACCAAGAATGGTTGACCAAAGCAAGCACTGAATGTAGCTTCCGGTTCAGTGACACCATCTTCAGTACCAGCCATTTTGGAAGTATAACCACTGATGAAATGATACATCACTTGGGCATTTGTCAATTTGGAAACTGGTGGTAACACACCTCTTGCATCACACGTTAACAATATGATGTTCTTTGGATGAGAGTCGGCAACACATGGAATCTTGGCAGATGGGATATAGTCAATTGGATATGCACATCTTGTATTGTCAGTGATTGAATTATCCAAGTAATCAACTACACGAGTCGATGGATTATAGACAATATTTTCCAAAACAGATCCAAATTTTATCGCATTGAAAATTTCCGGCTCCTTCTCCAGTGACAAATCAAGACATTTAGCATAACAACCACCTTCAATGTTGAAAACACCATCATCTGACCAACAATGTTCATCATCACCGATCAATAAACGATGTGGATCGGCTGATAATGTCGTCTTACCAGTACCTGATAATCCAAAGAATAATGTAACATCCCCATTGTCAACACCTTGGTTGGCAGATGAATATAATGTTAAAATTTTGTGCCTTATTGGCATCAAGTAAAACATCACAGTGAAAATACCCTTCTTCATTTCTCCAGCATATTCTGTACCTAATATAACCATCTCCATTGATTTGAAATTGATTTCAACAGATGTAGAAGAAGTCATACCCCTTGTAAAGACATTTGCAGGGAATTTACCAGCATTCCAAATGGTGAAATCTGGTTCACCAAAATTCTTCAACTCTTCTTCAGTAGGTTGGATCAACATATTCTTCATGAATAAAGCATGATAAGCTCTTGCACAAACAATACGAACTTTGATTCTATATTTTTTATCCCATCCGGCAAATGCATCAATGACAAAGATTTTTTCCCTAGTCCTTAAGTAATCAATGGCTCTGGCTTTAGAAATCTTCCAAGTTTGCTCATCAACTTTCTTATTAACTGGACCCCACCAAACTTCATCTCTTGAAGTTTCTTCATCGACAATTCTCTTATCCTTTGGTGATCTTCCCGTCTTGGCACCAGAGAATGCAATCAATGCACCAGTTGATGATATCAGTGTTGCCTTTTCCAACAAGGCATCTTCGTACAAAGTTGGCACTGGAGAGTTATGACGAATCTGGGCATCTGGATTCAATCCTAATGATGAAATCACAGATTCCTGTGAAGTTTCATTGGATGAAATATGTTCATGATGGACTGTCGTTGGTTTCAAATCCAGCAGTATAGTTGGTGTTTCAAGTTGATGTAAATCAATAGCTGTTGGTGCCATTTTTTGTTGTCTTTGTCTGTTTGTTTCTCTCTTGAGTGAATTGTTGCTTTTATGTCTTGTGCTGAGAAATTAACTAACTAACACAAATAACTATATATAACAATATCGATGAATTGAATTGAACTGAATTATTTTGAAAGGCGATTTAGCGATAGTCTTATATACCCCATACCCATTTACACAAAGGGCACCCGGGATGGGAAGAATTAACCGGGGGTGAAAGGGAATTTAAAGTTATTCTCTTCTCATCTCCAGACTAAATTACCAAATTGGTAATTTTTGTGGGGACGCAGTAGTTTGACGGGTGACACGCCAAATTTCCACCCGGTTTTGTCCTGCCGGGAGTTTTTTCTCTCTTGGATTTGACACCGTCCGGGGATACGGGAGAACCATAGCACCGAGATAGCAACACTCCGAGACAGCTGGATAGATAGATAGATGGATAGCAACAAAGAAAGCAGTAGACCTCATAGAGATGAGCAAGTGACTCAGATGTCTCGGACATGGGACTCTTCACAGAAGACATTGAGTCAAACCATGAACTGATGTTGGCAATGACTATAATATTACCAGTGGCATTTTCGGGAAATCCAGTCTGGCTTGTGATGCTATATCTCTCTTCTTGTGTGGTTGTTTGGCATAGATAGATAGATTGATGAATCGATAGACATATGAATCACCGGGAAAAGTATTCAGGCTCATCTTCCTTCTTGGTAGTGTGCTTCGTCCCTTTTAGGCATCTTATGCATATTGTGCACGACGCGTTTATGCTTGTCTCTGTCTAGTTTTTTTCTCTTTTGGTATTTTTGGTGTTTCTGTGGTGTTGTTGATCTATGACGAGAGTGAAGAGGTGGGAATTTCAATGAACGTGGAGAGACAAGGTATAGATCCCAGAGAATCAGTAGTGAGAGATGAGTTTGAATCCGCATTGACCGATGATGAGAGTGAAGATGAAGGTATGTATCACAATATTTTTGCAAAAAAATTTCATACTCATGTTGATAATACTAACTATTGTGGGTTTTTTGATATAGAAATTAGAAAACAGATGGAACTGTTAGAAAAGCAAAAGAAGGAGTTGGAATTACGGTTACAAAGAAAGCAAATAGCTAAAGCACAACATTTAGAACTTGAACCCTCATCAAAATCAACTAAACCAACTTTTTTCCAAGATTCACCTCCTATCAAGACGGGGAACAGTATAGTTGATAAATTGAATGCATCCAAGAGGCAACAACAATTGCAACTGCACCGTTCGATTGAATTGAAAAAATCATGAGTTTACACTTTTGACGATACAGAATTGGAATATGATATTAAGGAGTGTAATGAAGTTGAAAAATTTAGTGGGAAGAGAATAATACAGAGATATATATCTTCAACTAAATTAGATGCATTTTTTCAGGATAAAAAAATCTTGAGGTTGGAGAAATTATTTGCCAAAGTGTCTCCACCAAATTTTAAAGAACCTGATTATTATAATTGGTGTGTTATAGGAGTAATTGTGAAGAAAAGTGAGCCAATGTTTACTACATCAAATAAGTCATCCAAATTCATGAAAATAACCATCAGTGATTTCAAATTGTCGATAGAATTAACATTGTTTGATCAACTGTTTAAAAAATATTGGAAATTGAGAGTTGGTGATTTAGTAGCGATTTTGAATCCTCAGATATGGATCAACAGGAATAAGAAATTATCAACTAATATCAATGCATTCAATCTAACTTTAAAACATGATTATAATTCCATCTTGGAGATTGGGAAACTGGATATTAAATACTGCCAGTCTTTTAAGAAAAATGGTGAAAGTTGTAAGAATGTCATTGCCAACAATGAAACGCATTGTTATTATCATCAAGAACTACTGTTTAAGAAAACCACGGCAAAGAGAATGGAATTGAATGGTAGTTTCCGTATGTATGACCCCGTGGATAATGGGGTACGTCAACAAGTGTTGTATACAAAAGATGACAAGATTAAGGGAGAAATTTTTAACGATCCATTGCTGGAAAAGACGGATCGATATACACAATTGAGTAAGAAATTCTCAAATACACAACTGGCAAAGCTGTTTTTCAATGATGATTTGATGAATATTAAACAGCATTATATTGATGGTCAACAAAAACTGCTGTTACTGGAGCTGGATAAACAAGGTGGGTTAAATAAAAAGAGGAAATTATATAAAGATGAACGGGAACCAGAGTTGAGTTTACTAGAACGGCAAAAGCTGATTAGGCAAAAATTGAAAGCATCCATTATAAGAGACGAGTTTAAAAAGCCGAAAATGAAAGCAATTGACAATAGCCAAGATAATAACAATGACGATAATGACGATGACGATGATTTAGAGATTATTTTTTGATCAATAATCTTATATTCCAACTTTTTATTTGCCTTTTATGAATATTAATTTCAATATCTTTTGTAGTGTCTTGTCTTTGTAATTTGATAATGGAGCCATCGAGACAAAATCTTAATTTGGAATCAGGCACATTTATTGGGATCTTCAAAATTGATTCATTGACAATTTTCAAATAATTAACCTTTGCATTATGAACATGGGCACCATCTTTATACGCCTGAGTCATTATTTCCATCAATGATTCATGTTGCACAGCATTGCTGATCTCAATCATGTACAAGTCATCGAGATTGCCATCTGGAGATATCTTGAAGTTTTTTTCAAAATTTGATAACGTTGTATAAGTAAGGTATGAATGATTGCTTGGTGATAACTTGACACCATCATTGACCACGACTCCAACGAAATCTTGCACGGATTCCAAATTTTGTCTTGCTGCTAAAGCGAATCTTGATATTCCCAATTTCCGTAATTCAGGAGTATCACTATCGGCAACGAGTGCGGCATGGAACAGCCATGAAAATACAGCAATGAATAATTGTCTCGTCACTTGTTTTATCAATCTATCCTGGATCGTCAAATTGGCAACACAATTCTTGAAGGAAATCTCATGCATCGATAATGGCACCGTTGATGATGAGAATAAGTAAGATATTGATTCAATCACATTGGATATTTTCAACGTTGACAATAATGCATTCCCTGTGCCAGCTGCAATATTGGCAATGTACAAATTCCGTTCATCATTCGTTGTGACAACAACATCATTGATACCATTGAGAAATTCACTGATTGATGTGTCACCACTTATGAATATCACAAATAAATCCTTCTCCGTACCTTTACTACTACCACCACTACTGCTATCATTGAACCCATTGGCAACATCAGCCACTGATGATTCATCTTTTGTTTGAATATATTCAAAATTTGCAATCTCCAATTTTTCAAATAATGGCTTGATCAATTTCGCAAACACGTCAGTTTTCGAATCTCTACCAACACCAGATTTTATAGAATCAATTATTAATATCTTCAGTTGGAATTGTAATGGTTTAGTATCATTGATGAATATAGGAACGCCCAGTAGCGTTTCAGGCACTGGCTCAGTCAGTACTAGATCAAATGATGGTGTGCTTGAGTAGAGAGCACCATTGTGGATCACGATCGGCGTATCCTCGTTCTTATCCACCTGATCAGTCATTCCCTTATCTTATTTCGTCTTGTATTATGTTAGGTCTTACCTATGAAGTTGCATATAATAATGTATATTATACAAGATTGATACTTTTCCAGATTAGAACTGTGATTTGTAATTTTTTTTTTTTTTTTTTGTAATATCCACAGTTTTTATCTATTTTAAAGATAACCGAAAAACGAAAAACACTATAGGGGTGCATCCAGTAATTCGTATTTGAGACTCATATGCTGGGTTGGACCGGTAAGCCTAATCATCAGAAGCACCCTACAGGAAGTCTATCTCCTCGACTCTCCCAGTTCAAACTCGCTGAAATTTCTGTCAATCAATTTCCATGATGTCTAAAGGAGAGAAAAAAAAAAACATACGCACTATACAAATCCTGCGATTTTTTACTAACTATTGTAATGAAGTGCTCCTAACACATTTCGATTTATATGTTTCAAGATTTCTCAACCGAAAGTTAAAAGAGATCGAGGTTTAAATTCAATAGAAATTGTTCGTTTCAGTTGCAAACATTCGAAAATGAGTAAAATTTGTGCCGAAAAATTGGAGGGAATCTAAAGTACAGATGAAAATTCCACTCAATGCAATAACTTTTTTTTTTGTTAATGATTGGGTTAGGGATGTTCTTTTATAAGTTTCTAAGAATGTTGAGTTTTACAATCAGCATTGATGGAATTCTTTTCGTTGGATTTCTTCCATCAGCAATCAACAAGGTTGGGTCACATATATATCTGCACTAAGTACGGTATTGGAATGGGAAAGTTGCTACTTGATTCATCCAATTGTTTTAAAAATGAACCATTTTCTCTCTGGCTTTGGCTATCTGTTCGTTTAGTTCTATTATCAATTTCATCAATCTCACTTGCCTGTCTTTTTCATATGCTGCAATATCAATCCATAATAATTTAATGTTGCTACCACATGAAGATTGGGTAATATGGTCGAACAAAACCTATGGTGATAAGTTCTCGTTCACCAATTATAACTTGTTCAAACTCTGTATTCCTGTAATCACCATTTCTGGAATCGAAATCTCAATAATTATAGTATTAATCGGACTAATTACAACAGTATACGTGTCACTTTTCCTACTTCAATTTTTTGATAAACTTCTATTATGTCTACAAAAAATTATAGACCACAGGCAATTTTTTTCCAATAAAGACCTATTGATGTTATGTTCATCCTTTGATCATGTATTCTTCTGTTGTATTTAATAACTTTTTCTCTGCAAAACTTTTCAAAAATGGAGTATAAATATGATAGATCATCATCCTTTGTAAATTTCCATTGGAATTGCTGACTGTATATATATAATTTTTGGTATAACAAAAGACATACTCGTTACTTATGAAGTTGTTTCCACAGCGGCAGTTGCAGGAGCAGCAGCAGTAGAATCAACAACTGAAGAAACACTATTTACACTTTTCGGTCTTTTTTTACCAACCAGTTTCTTATCAGTTTTCCTTTTCTTTTCACGAACAGGTCTCAATTCATCTTCATCATAAACATCATTCGGTAAATCATATAGTTTGACATGTCTAATACTGATTGAATTAATTTGATCGTTATAATCTGAATTTTCTCTGATAATCTTATGGAAATCTTGACATGGTTCTTGTAAATCAATTTTCTTTTCTTGATTTGCCTTTAAATTTATCACCAAACCAATGTATAATCTCATTGTATGTAAAACCACTTTTGCATCCTCCACTGGTGTTGTCTCTGCGGCACCATCGGCAGCATTACCATCAGTGGCAGTGGCAGCACCATCGGTACTCACTTCAACCTCTTGTATTGATTCCTTTTCATCGCATATTTCCGCGATATTTTTAAAATCTTGCTCAGCTTTCAAAGTTCCATATGAATCTAAAAATGATCGAACATTGGAACCATTTATTTTGTAACTTTTCTCAAATGGCTCAACAAATGGATGAGCCAAATCAACACCTTCCACAGTTTCCAATTTTTGTACTAATAATCTAATTTTACTCTCCACCATTCCTTTACACTTGGAATGTTCTTCCAGTTTACCCCTAGTGGCAACAATCACCGTTAAGTAAAATTTATATTTGAAGAAAAAATCATGTTTTTTGAAAAGAGAAGACCATGTCTTTGTCCCCTTGATGATTTCATTCATCAGTTCTGAACCTTTAGCAAATTCTTCCATTATAACTTTTTGTGATGATCTTGTAATATTATGAGTAGAACACATTGAAGGGTAAGCAGGAGTTATCACAGGCATTAAATGTTTCCTATCCTTTGGATTTCTTTGTGGATTCCAAATATTTAATCTTAATGGACCATCTTCAATTTTTTTCAACAATACTGGTTCTGGCCAATGCCATTGCCTCAAGATGAAAAAAAACCGAGCAATTATCACAGCACTAACAGCATTGGGGTAAAGTTGACAAATTCTCGCCACTAATAACGCCCATGCAACACCACCGGGGAACCCAAAGATATTACCATAAACTCCCTTCATCTTGGCCCATAATTTAATACATCTTAAAGCATGTTTAAATACAATTGGTCTTGGAACCAATTCCAAGATTTGGTCAGCAACTCTGGTACCGTTTAAAGCTCTTGCACTAGAGTCGTCAATATTTCTTAATAATGCATTATCATTCAAATTCAAGTTCAATGGAACTTGTGGTATATCAAGCCTTGCACAAATCAAATCAACATCTATTCCAGAAAACTTAATCTTAATGATGGGGACATAGGCATCAGGCACAGGTACGATATCATCTAATTCTGGTCTTGTTCTCAAGATTTCATCAAAAACGGTGAAAAAATCTTGCTTGGTAACATGTTTTGGTACAACTAATAATGTATCAATATCGGATCCAGGTGAATGAACACCTAATTTATATGAACCAAATGTATAAACTTTCCCTCCCGCGTCTTTTGCCATTCCTTCAGTCATATTTTTCGATAAACTTACTTTATAAACGAATAACTGTGCCAATTCTTGTAATGTCTTCAAAGTTACTTCTCTCTTTTCAGTAGCTGCTGCAGTTTCAAAAGTTCCTTGATTTTTCAATTCTTGAATCATATTATCATTCAACAAATTTTCTTCTGGAGTTGGACTTGCAGTGGACACTGGCGGTGTTATACCATATTGTTGAGTCCTTTGAGGCTGTTGAGATAAAGACATGATTGTGATGGAATCCCTGTGTATTGTTCAAGGATGATGGTGATGGATATTTTATATGTATGTATATATATATATATATAGATATATATGCTGAAATTTTATAGGAGTATGAATCTAACAAACAGTTATGGGATTGAGACAGTTAAAGAGTGATCTTCACGATATTGAAGTGATTAGGATAAGAAGATGTATATATATATATAAACATATATATTTGACGTGTGATGGGTTTGTTTCTAGAGAATTAAAAAATTTGAGCAAATGGCGTTTAACTGCTGACACAGACACAAATTGACAGACTTGCACTACAATTGGCAAGAGGAGACACGACCTTCTTAAACACTTTACACTATAAACTATATACTAAGACACCATCGATTGACACAGTATTAACCCATCTAGTAGTAACAACATATAGGGCATCACTATTACCCCACCACTTTGGAATATGAACAATTCTTGTGTTCTTGTTAATATCATCAGGGACATTAATATGAAATTGGTGATTGTGAATTTTTTCAAATTTGAACCATTATTCAAATGACAATTAATCATATTGATGACCTTACTCGATAATATCAAAGAAAATGCTATTATCGATAATAATTGATATTTATCCATTGCCAGTAGCGGTGGTATCGTGTCATTAGTAGTTGCCATTATGTTCGCTATTGGCATGGCTTCGGTATGTACGGGAGATAACAGTAATAATGTTGCTAGCACCGGTGCATTCAATTTGAAACATTTGTTATCAACAATCTGTTTATCTTCATCATCTTCGTCGTAATCTTCCTCTTCGTTCTCACAGTCTTCATCGATGAAGAAGTCCAATTGTTTTGATGTCGATGTAGGATGATAATGATGATGATGATGATCTCTTTTCAATGGTAACACATTTGACGATGATGATGCCGTGGAAAAATATGATGAAGAAGGTATACCGTCATCATGATTCAATAGCAAGCCACGTTGACTGAATAGTGGCGACTCACAAATGATTTGTAAGTTTTGTGTTTTCAAATTGTTATATTTGAAAATCTTCTTGATGTAAATCACTGAGAGAGTAATTTGTATGGAAAAATATGATATATGGTACACGTTACTACTTGCCAGGGCGATTATTAAATAACATATGAATGAGGATAGGAGTATTATCAATTCTAGCAATTGCCACTTGATGAAGTTGAATTCATAATCTTTATGTATTTGCCTTTGCTTTTGATGATGATTTATATGTTGGATATAAATGGAGTAAATGGGTATGATCAAGAATGAAAAATTTACAACATTGATGATGATATGTGAAGGATCCATATTCAACGTTGAACGATGTGGAACATATAAATATCTCTCAGGTGGTATGATGTATGCTAATATGATATGTGGTTATAGATATAGATATGTCAAAGTGCCAGAGATTAAAGATAAAAAGTTTTTTCTCAAATTTGAACAAAGTTTAGTTTTGTTATCTTTGGCTTTTCTTATCTATCAGCTTAGCGCATTTGATTAACGTGTAGATAAGAGAGTGGTCACACTATCTATCTATTTATCTATCGATCTCCTTATACTATCTATCTATACCCATAAACTATCTACTATACGTGGGTATACACACACCACCATCGACTATTTAAAGATGAAATAGATCTTCTAATTCCATCTTTCATCCTTATCATTACGAATATCTACTATCTACTATCTGGCGGCATCTCTATAGTATAGTGAAAATAATTGGAACGACACTTGGGGTAAATTTTTTGGTCTCGTTTTCAGAAAGATTGTACAGCGTTCAGTAATTCGTGGCTGGTAGCGTAGTATCTTTGCATAATCTTACAAAATTTCGTCTGAGCGCTCGAAACTTTGTGTCTCGTCAGTTTCGCTTACTGCTCAATAATTCTGGACGTTGATCAGTAACTTCGAACAAAGGTTTCAGTACGGTGTACGCTTTCATGTAACTTCGATCAAGGTCGAGAAACCTCGGACACTAAAAGATAATTACGAACAATATCGAGAAAGTTTAGACACTACTATCTATGCTCAATTAAATTCCAGAAACTTTAGACAGTGATAAGAATTTATAGTTCATATAAACTTAACTTTCGTCTGTAAATGAATTAGAATGGTAATGATATTAAAAAAGGTTTCTGTTCATATTATGCAATGTCGGTTAACCTTTAGTTGCTTAATATTTTATCGACGAGGAGATGCATTAACGTTAACAATGGTCCGATTGAAGATGATTAAAAGCCTGGCAATTCATAGTGACAAACTTCAATGCTATAACATATGATATAAAGAATTTGGTATAAAGAATAGTCTTTGGCGCTAGAATTTATAGTGAAAGAAGTAAACGCTGAAGAAAACAGGAAAAAAAAAGCATCTTCATTTAAAAACAAATAGCCCCTGGTCCATCAGTTCTTGTTTCCCTTTTCTTCTTTGTACAACATCCACCAAGTCAAGAGCAATATCGATTGAATATCCTTTCATCTTGTATTAAAGTCGAGGAAGTCTCAAAAGAAAAGAAAACACTTTTACGGGAAAAGCTATTCCTTGTCTTCATGAATTCATGATAAACCTTATATGAGGAAGGAAGATCGGTTCTTTTGATGTGTTTGTACATCTACACAAATTATGTTAGACGGATGGAGTTGAAATACCACAACTATAACTTCTACCTAACACATTATTGACTCGTAGTTCACCCCTAGCAACTCTCAATCATCTTCAAAAATCAACATAGTTTATAGTAGTATTCACCTTATGAACTCATATATCAAATGCTTCGGAGCGAGAAAGTCATCAGCTCTAAATGTATGAGAAACGAATCGTATCCCCAAAGTCCACTGATGCTGCTACCTCAAAGTGCAGAATCTTTTTTTTGATATTGAGTTGGCAGAAAATAATTTTATGTCGCATTTTTTTTTCTTCTATTAAAAAAATAGCTTTCTTTGATCAGAAGAGAATACATATAAAATCAAAATGAACACATTTCAGAACAGTATTATTCCATTGACTGAAGACAATCAATTCAATGAAGACTCCAAGGAAATATTCAGAGCACTGGATCCTATTGATAAAAGAAAAATTATGTTTCTGAGTCCTCTTCCAAATCAAGAATATGGAGATATGCCGATATCAAGATCAAATTCATCATCACAAAGCTCTAAGATAGACAATTGTCACTACCTCATTGATGGTGTAGATGTCCAAGTCAATACTGTACATTATTTCCGAAGTATCAAGTACACAGTCAGGTTGTTGACCGAGGAACACATAGATAGAGACCAGTTTATTCAAGAGTTTGTCACCCCACAATTAACCGCTGTTTTCCAATCTCTGCCAAATCTGGTTTTGGAACCTTCATTTCAAGAAGTATCCGGACAAGAAGTTGAGGTTGAATCTGAATTGGAAACTATATTAGAAGGGACTTTATATAAGCCTATCCGTCCGTTGATGATTCAAAATTTGGAAGAGAATAAGCAAGCCCTAACGCAAAATACATTGGATTTTTTGGTAGCTAAGGGCGCCTTTTCTTTCTCAGCGCCTAATTCACCGGCGCTTGATTTAGAAGCCATCTTCAAAGGACACGGTGTTAAGGGAACACAAGCAATGGGTCTCTCTGCCAAGCCCGATATGGTAATCGGGTATACCCTGAAATTTCAAAGACCATCGGTGAAAAATGTCGTCTGCTTGACTGGTGTTGGCGAGGTGAAGCTACCTAGCATGAATTTGCTGCCATCAGCCCATACAGATCTGCCTAATTGTGAGTTTAGTCGGACGATCAAGAAACTTACAAAAATTTCAGTACACTGCGGCGTACGGAAGTTTCTCTTGACGAATTATGAGCAAGTCTTGGTCGTGGAACTAGACGAAAACTTCGAAGAATTAGGAGCAGCTGGTTTCGATCTGCAGTTTATCCGCTCAAGACATTCATTCTTCGAAGCAAGTGAAAACTTCATTCGCTTGTTTATCTTCTGTTTTTTTTTCATCAAAAAAGAAGAGGTTCCAAAAGTTGAGTTATTCAAAACAAATGTTCTGGCAACTTTGAATACCGCAATTCAGAGCCTTCTTGCTGAACAAACTCTGAGAAATTTTGACATGCAACCTCCAGGTTCGGGGTCATCGACTCAGTCTTCTGCGTCAAGAGCGAGAGAGCTGCCGTATTCTCGTTCAACAAGTCTGACTGGATCACTGAGAGCAGATTTAAGTACCAACCCGTCGATGAATGATCTTTCAATCAGCTCGAGCAGCAGACCCTCAACAAACCCAAGGTTTTTGAAAAGGAAACTAGTTTTATACCCTTCGTTGTTCATTGACTTACAGGCCGTGGATGTGGGCAAATGTATAGTCAGATTTCTCCAATTAGGTCAATTCTTTGAAGCCCAAGTTATGACTGTGAGATCTGGCTTCTTCTTATCACATATCAGCTCATTCAACAAGTTTTGCTTTAGTGACAACTCTGTGCCAGCTGTTTCTGTTTTGAAAATATATGATCCATTTCTTGAAATGAGAAAAAATAATGGCTATATGGAAATTCGAGAATCGACTTATCAGGATTCTTTGCATTCAGCTGTCAATGAATTAAGCTGCTATCGTCGTTTGGAAGAAGTCCAAGGTGATCTTGTTGCCCAAGTGTTTGCATATGGTAACCTTCAGGATGTCCACGTGAGTATGTTTCATGCCTACTTCAACTTTCAAGGACCCTTCTTATTGATTGAAAGTTTTGGTGATGTGAGGGATACCACTATCAGAGCATCAGATATCAATTTTGATTTCGTTGTTAACAGCATCGTTCCTCAATACAAAAGACTTCATCAGTTCAATGTTTTACAAAATGACTTTAAATTTAGTAATATCATTATTACTAAATCTAAAGAAGTCAAAATCATTGACTTTTCTCATGCAAAGATCTCTTATGATCAAAAAGAGTTTGATGAGGAGATTGACAACATCTATCGGTACTTTGGTGAGATCCCATTACAATGATAGTGACAGCTTTTTTTATATATATGGTATGCCTACAATAAATTTTAATGAAAAACTAAATGTAAAAAATTATAATTCTTCCATTCCAAATAAACAGCCCCAAAACTTAAACCTGCAATCCCCTTTTAAATAATTATTAGTGTGCAAGTTTAATCAGGTTTTCAAAAAAGGATGACACCACAGTCTACTTAATTTCATATCATTTCACAAATCTAGTTTCAGAATAAAAGGAGGTGTTTTGAGATAATAATCAAAACACTTCTTTTTGTATGGTTGTCATCTGTAACTTGTGGTTATTAGTTAGATATAGTAATAGTGATAGATATAGTAATATATCTTGCAAATAATTGGAACGACGCCTGGGATGAATACTTCGGCCCATTACCTATAACATTGTACCAATTTAGTAGTTTGCGGCTGGTGGCGTATATCTTCGATACAGTGTATCAAAATTTTGTTTTAACGCTTGAAACTATGAGTGAAAGTTTTCGATTACTGCTCAATAATACTGGACGTTCATCAGTAACTTCGAACAGCAGTTAGAATATTTTGTACACTTTTTTAAAATCCTATCCGGTTTCACGTAACACTGATCAAGGTCGCTAAATCTAGGACACTAACACCATACACTTGACTTTCGTCTGTTCGTTTACCTTTATTCGTTCATTGGTACAGTCTTAGTTGATAAATAGTGTGTAGAAGAGCCTCTATTAGAATTCTATACTGGCCTACTTGACTCCATACTGGCTTCTTAACGGACTTCCTTCATTCTATACCGGCCAACTGGATTCTACACTGGCCTCTGATTTGTTCAACTTAGTTCTATGCTGGCTTCTTTACTGGCCTACTTGATTCTACACTGGATTCTAAACAAGCTTCCTTCATTATTTACCGGCCTACTTGATTCTACATTGGCCTATTCAATTCTTCATTGGCTTCCGATTTTGGCCTGCTTGAGTCTACCCTGGCTTCTTGACAGGCTTTTCTTGATTCTATGCTGTCCCACCAAATTCTGTACTGTCCTACTCGACTCCATAATGGCTTTTCTACTGGCTTCCTTCATTCTATATCGACTCTTGACAGGTAGCCTTGATTCTAAACTGGCATACTTAGTTCTACGCTGGCTTCTACCATGGCCTGTTTGCTCCTCCTACGTGATCCAAGACTGGCCTTTGAACCGGCCATTGTTAACCAATTATAGTTGTGCCATTTAACGAATAAAAGTGAACCACAGACGAAAGTAAATTTATATGAATTATAGGCTCTTATCACTGTCTAAAGTTTTTGAACGTTAATTGAACATAGGTAGTAGCGACTAAACTTTCTCGATCTTGATCGTAAGTATGTTTTAGTGTCCGAGGTTTCTCGTCCTTGATCGATATTACGTGAAAGCATACACCGTAATGAAACCTCTGTTCGAAATTACTGATCAACGTCCAGAATTATTGAGCAGTAATCGAAACTTTCTGACGAGGCTCAAAGTTTCGAGCGCTCAGACGTTTTGTAAGACTATGTGAAGATACTAGGCTACCAGTCACAAATTACTGAACGCTGTACAACCTTTCCGGAAATGAGACAAAGATATTTGCCCAAGTGTCGTTCCAATTAATTGCACTATACACGAAAAGATGGAATTTTCTAGAATTTCGCTCATGCTGCTGCCACAGTTTTATTTACATCTGATTCATATCTACATTTATATGTACGGAACAAAACATGTTTGTAAATGACTCTCTTTGCTAAAGGGTAACGTTACAAGTATTCTTTAAACCGAATAATCACCACTTGACTCCAAACTTTTATTCAGTGACTTTTTGTAAAAACTTTGAACTTTTATCGGAGAATAGCGAGAATAGCTTTAACTATGCGATGATATTTTTACACTCTCAGCCACTGCATTCACTTTTCAGTTTACTTAAGGGGAATTTTTCGAATTTCGAAAAAAAATATGATTCACCCTATAACAATGGTTTTATTACCACAATTATCAAGACCACCAATAACTTCAAAGTTTACGAGCATATTCAGCTATCCAATATATTAAATATCCTTTGAAGAAGATGTTAATTTGAACTCTTATGAATTCGGAGCACACCATTTTAGTTTTAGCGTACTCAGTTGTTGGTATACTGCTTGACTGCTGTAATGTACACCTTTAGATGCAAAAAGCCCAGCAAGGTCGCTAAATCACCTTATAATGTCACCAATTATTAGCATATATCTGTCTACTCTGTATCTATCTCGGTATCTGTATACGTCTCTCTATACCGTGGAGCATCCAAATTGGGAAACGCAATGGGGGCTTAAAAAAAATTAGAGACCCTTTTGATTTTCTTTTGCGTTAAATTATTGTTCAAAAAGCAGCTAGATCAAACAATCATCTACATGGGTGTCTTGAGAAAAAATCATAGCAAATCCAAAAGCGGATGTCTTCAATGTAAGAGGAGAAGAATAAAAGTAAGTATTGAACTTTTCAAAATGTCTAAGTACTTTAACAGAGGACTAATGGGAACCGCAAATAGTGCAATGAAGAACATCCAACGTGTGGATATTGTATGAAGAAAAATTATACATGTGATTATTCAACCAAGAGTTATCACATTTCAAAAAATGACAAGACACAGTCAAACGGGATAGACCCCTTGACTCAGGCAACTAGCAACATCATTCTTTATTCGTCATCATTAAGTTACTTTGTGCAGTTGCTAAGATTTGTTGATGATGAATTACCCTTTGTATTAGCGAGAAATTATAAAGATGAAATGTTGCATTACAGAAAACTTTTCAGTGGTGTAACGGTTAAAGTTGATGATTTCGAATTCATTCATCATATGTTGGTAGCATTAGCTGGGATTTTCAAATTCCGTTCCCTGATGCTACCAGATTTGAATTATTATTACATTAGTCGATATCATTTTTCTGTTTTCTTACATGATTATAAGAAATCCTTACTGAAAGAAACTATTGGAGGAGAAGTGTCTGATGATGATTTCATTCCTCATATTTGTGCCGCCGTGCTACTCCCGACGTATTGCTTATTACTGGATGATATCAGTTTGTCTAATTCTTTATATTATAAACTCACCAAGGATGGTGTCAATAGCATTGCTAAAATGAATCTGGAATTATGTCAGGAATATTACCAAAATAACTCTGATTGGAGATTAGCTGCTCTACTTAAGAAACCGGTATTGGATTTCAATAACATTTATGGTTACCCCGTTTATTTGAATGACAAATTGATGAATGCAAATATCGGTGATGATGATGATGATCACGTTGTTAAGAAATCAATCTATAAATCACTGTTGACAGCTCTATATAACTCCTATAGGTATAAAGAATCCTCATTAACTCAAGTGATCACGTCTTTTTTGGTACATTGGGCATTGGCTGCTGATGATGAATTTGTTGAATCTGTTCACAGAAAAGATCCAAGATCAATCATTATAACGTTGGAAATGTTGAGATTTATTTCCCAGAACTTAACTTCTAGTGATTATACACTTGTTTGGAAGAAGACTTTACTCAAGGAATTGGAGGATGATTTTGAAATGTTGCCCCAGTGTTGGAAATCGTGGTATAAATTAAATTCGTCGAGTAGATCGATGTAAGGCTGAAAAAGGAAAAACATATAACATTCATCGCGATTGTTCTATTCATAGAAGCAATCAGGAGTAAACACCATTCTTGTACGAACGAGCTTGGTAATGGCTGTGAAAGGCTGTGCTTATGGTCAAAGATTTGATCAATTAGTAAATTCACAGCCGTATCCAAGTGCGTACAGGGTGTGCGCGTATGAGCTATACGCAGTAAAAGCGAAAATTGCAAAAAAAATTGACAGTAGAATGAAAGAGGGTATATAAGTGTATAAGAAATTCCATGATATCATAATATTGCGATGATCATATCTAAAAGAAGAATGAAATGTTGAAGAGTCATTATAATAATCTATACTTATATACACCAAGCTTGATCGCACCTATCGTGTTCATGTCCTTATTTGGAATTATCATAATCATCCAATGTTTCCGATGGTATAATCTGTATTATAAAAAACATAATGCGAAGAGATATGGGATAATTTTGATTCCAATGTTTGTTGCATGTATATTTGAGGTGATTGGACTTATAGCTAGGATCTTGGGACATAATGATAAGACATATGTGATAACTTATATCATTCAGGACTTGTTTTTATTACTTTCACCTCCTGTTCTTGCAGCAAGTATTTATATGGCATACAGTAGGTTTATCAGATTGTCCGGTGTTGAATCTTTTAAGATACCTTCGAGGTACATCTCGGCTTTTTTCGTGTGGGGTGATGTTGTTTCATTTGGGATCCAGGGAAGTGGAGGTGGATTAACTGCTAATATCAAACATAGCATTGAGGATATTGGTAATTACATAATTGTTGCTGGATTGTTTATCCAAATCATCATCTTTGGGTTCTTCATCGTATCATTGATAATGACTGCCATTAACCTTTGGCGCAAACAAGTGCAACAATTTGAATGGAGGAAATTCCTTCTGATACTATTGATTTCATCCATTTTCATCTTTGTCAGGTGCATATACAGGATCGTTATGAGTCTTGAAGGGAAATATGGTGCTGTTAATAGACATGAATGGCCAATATATGTGTTTGACATTGCTGCCATTTTCATCTCTAGTTTTGCTCTTGTGTTGATCGATATCGCAAAATATTTATCGAAATTGCCCCTGGAGGAGCAAGTGATTGATGAGATTTGTTTCAAATTGTAATCGGTATTTGGGTCTCATTTCATGTCGAAAATGGATGAGAAGCTGGTGGGGTTGACAGAATGAGGCCTATTTGCAAGTTTGAATCATCCGCAGACATTGTGAGGTTTTATAACTTGATAATAGTCTATCGCTATTTACGTTCTTTTGTTACATCTATATAGTGTCTACCTCACGATAATAGATACCTGCAAAGCGATATAAAACGTATATGTGAGCTTCTTCCACTCTTTCAAAGATTAATTGTGCAACCATTCAAGTCAGTTCCTTCATTATTGCCTGATTCCTCAAAGTAATAATATATAAGTATCAGCGAACCGTCGTAGCTATATCACGATATACCGGATTCTCTTGAGCTTGTTTCCCTAATATCAAATCAACGACCAGAGGCGCAATTGAAATCCGATGTTTCCCTCAGATGAGGTATCATCAATTCAAAACACAGTATTAGCAATGTGATGTGCTCTACTAACGGATTTGAACAAAGCTACAGAGTCAGCAGAATTTATCCCGATTTAAACAGATTTGGAGAGGTTTCTCAGAGTTTGTTTTTGTGTCACGCCTTGCGCAGAGCTGCATTTTCGATTTTATCTATTGTCAACGAAATAGGGTAACAATGCCAGTTATGTCCCCCTTTTATGTATATCATATGAAAGCTGTACATATAAGGATCATGTGGATATCCATATCAATTGGATGTTGAATTGATGCTCGGGGGCTGAACAGCTGGTAAGCACCAAGACGAGGTCCATTAGTTGATGCTACAGATCAAGAAAAGAGAGGTCTGAGATATTGATCTAATAAATTGGATACAGACCAATTTATCGAAATAAAACAAAAATCACAAGGCCACAAAAAAGAGTATAAATTAAAGTGTTGGTCCACAGTTTTGGCCAATGTTTTTTTTTTTTTTCAGTTATATCAAAACATTGAGAAAGACAACAATACTAATAATGTCTATCAATAAAGTCGACCAAGTCGATAAATTATTCTCAACTTATCAAAACTCTTCCGTTCACCAACACGGGAATGAAGAGCTCGGATCTGACGAAATTGTTACGACTCTTGCTCAAAATTACACCAAGACTGCAACCTCAGATTCCGAATCTTGCGAATCTCTACAAACTTCAAGTTTAAAAAACAGTAAATACATATATTCTGAAGAATCAGGAAAAACCGTGGAACAATCCAGTGCTGATGGTCTGCAGGACCGGTGGGAGTTGTTTCAAGACGGTGTTTGTAAGTCGGAGCCTTCTCTAAGACTCTTATTCGAGGAAGACGAAGGCACGTTATGCCTCGAAGATGTACTCTCATTCCAGCGTCTTTTACAATGCATAAAAGATCGCAGAGGACTGTGTGAATCACCACTTTACACTACTACTACTACTACAAATACTGTTGAGCCGGAAGATACTCTTGAGAGATCCTCAAAGTGGTGTCAACCGGCTTCAAATGGTGTTGGTAAATCCGTAATAAATGATAGTGGTGAGAAAGTTGTTGCTGTTGAATTGTCACACTTACACAATTCTGCACAACATTCGAGAAATCCCTCAACTTTCGCCAGTTTCGCCCAACTTTCGAAGCCATCAAACCAAAAAGGCTGGGAGGATAAACTAGATGCTGATGTTATTTTAATGAAAAGGAAACCAGTCGATTGCGAAGTTGTCATTACACCATTAAAAAGACAATATACTCATTCTCATGATTCAGTCAATGTTTCAACGAAATTGAATGAAAATGCTATAGAGAGGAAATGCTCAATGGTTCAATCTCAAAATCCATCAGATCCAACAAGGAAGACAAGGAAGAGAGTGAAATTTGAAGGACCACTATTACAAAAAATGCCCGGTCTTCGATCAGTTCGTGTTCCAAATAGATTTGACGAATATTCTACATTTGAATCAGTTGACGAAGTTGATCTTTTTGCAGACCAGGAAAATTCAATGGTTAGAATATCTGATCAGATTGAATACGTCAATTACTCTTATGAATTGGGTCCATTAGCTCATTTGAATGCCTACGAATCTACTATTGTTAGAAGAAAACAAACAGATCTCGCTAATGGTGAAGGGTACGAAGCTTTATGTCCCTATTGTCCAAAGATGACATTTTTATTGATTGGCAACTCAGATTACCTCGTTCATATGATAACACACCATGGAGTGTTCTCAAATGGTACATTTGTTGAAGAGCCAGGTACTTGTATGAAAACTGTGTTGTACACTGATGGTAAGAAGTTTAAAACTGAGTTTTTCAAATGCCCATATGAGTGTGATTCAGAACTCATTGAGATGGAGAAATTTGATCCACTGGCTTCTAAGATGTGCAGATACAAGGTGTATTTGAAACATATAAGAGAGTATCATAACTGCGGTAGACTTGAAGATTGAAACTGTGTTATTTAGAGGCTTTATAAAGATGTGCTACTGTTAGTTTTCTTATTATACCTCCTTTAATAATAGCTTATTGGTTTGAATAAAGCATTTGATAATTGTTGAAGAAACCCATGTGTTGTGCAGAGATCGCAAAATGACCATAAAAATGGTAAAATCGGTCTTGAAGCTAGGTTATAGAGAAAGAGCTAGCGCAGTGGAGTGTGTCTCATTGCTGGCATGAATATACTAAAGACCAGTTGTGCCTTGTGTGCCATGTCCCCTGTGGTGTGTATTTTTAGATCTCTTTAATATGCAGTTACTACATATAGTAATACCGGGGCTGTGTAGAGTTTTTGGACAACGCAAATAAAATTTATTAACAAAACAAAAACAAAACAAAACAATAATCTAAATTGATTAAATTTATACATATCAATCAATCAATCAATTGATAATACGACTCAAATCATATTTATATATATATATATCTATAAACTATGGATGAGACTTTGATTTCGACCATCAACAAATTGCAAGATGCTTTGGCGCCATTAGGTGGCGGTTCTTCATCTCCTGTCGATTTACCTCAGATTACCGTTGTTGGATCTCAATCTTCTGGTAAATCTTCTGTATTGGAAAATATCGTTGGTAGAGATTTCTTACCAAGAGGTACTGGTATCGTTACAAGAAGACCTTTAGTCTTGCAATTGATAAATAAAAGAGCCAATACTAGTACAGCAAGTAAAAATGATTTAATTGATATTAAACCAACAGATGATGAAGGTCATAAATCGGAAAATAATGCTGACGAATGGGGGGAATTCTTGCATTTACCTGGTAAGAAGTTTTACAACTTTGATGAGATAAGAAATGAGATTGTTAGAGAAACTGATGCTAAAACCGGTGATAAAGGTATATCTGCAGTTCCAATTAATTTAAGAATTTATTCACCACATGTCTTAACATTGACCTTGGTTGATTTACCAGGTTTAACAAAAGTCCCAGTTGGTGATCAACCAAAGGACATTGAGAAACAAATCAAAGATATGTTGATGAAATTTATCAGTAAACCAAATGCCATCATTTTAAGTGTCAATGCAGCTAATACTGATTTAGCCAATTCAGATGGTTTGAAATTGGCAAGAGAGGTTGATCCAGAGGGAACAAGAACCATTGGTGTCTTGACAAAAGTTGATTTAATGGATCAAGGTACAGATGTCATTGATATCTTGGCTGGAAGAGTCATACCATTAAGGTTTGGTTATGTTCCAGTTATCAATAGAGGTCAAAAGGATATCGAAAATCATAAGACTATTAGAGAAGCTTTAGAAGATGAAAAAAATTATTTCGAAAATCATCCTTCATACAGATCAAAAGCTCATTATTGTGGTACTCCATATTTGGCTAAAAAATTGAATTCAATTCTTTTACATCATATAAAGCAAACTTTACCAGAGATAAAATTAAGAATTGAAACTGCATTGAAAAAATATCAAAATGAATTATCAGCTTTAGGTCCAGAATTGGCAGATTCTCCAAATAGTATTGTATTAAGTGTTATTACTGATTTTTGTAAAGATTATCTTGGAATCTTGGAAGGTGAATCCAAAGAGATCTCATCATTGGAATTAAGTGGTGGTGCAAGAATCAGCTTTGTGTTTCATGAAATTTTCAAAAATGGTGTTTATGCATTAGATCCATTTGATCAAATTAAAGATGCCGATATTAGAACTATAATGTATAATTCAAGCGGTTCATCACCTTCATTATTTGTTGGAACACAGGCATTTGAAGTTTTAGTTAAACAACAAATTCATAGATTTGAAGATCCAACTTTAAGATGTGTTAATTTAATCTTTGATGAATTGGTTAGAATTTTGTCACAAATCTTATCACAACCACAATTTGCCAGATATCCACAATTAAAAGAACAAATCTCACAAATTTTTATTCAATATTTAAGAGAGGCTTTAATTCCAACAAATAAATTTGTTACTGATATTGTTAGTGCCGAAGAAAATTATATTAATACAGCTCATCCAGACTTATTAAAAGGTCCTCAGGCAATGGCAATGGTTCAAGAAAAATTACATCCAACACCGCAAGTTCAATTGGATCCAAAAACTGGTAAACCAAAATCAACACCACCACCTGCTGCTGTGACAACAACTTCATCTGATGAAGAAAAAAGTTCATTTTTCTCTGGATTTTTCAGTAGTAAAAACAAGAAAAGATTAGCTGCAATGGAAGCACCACCTCCAGTGTTAAGGGCAAGTGGAGTCATGTCTGAAAGAGAAACAGCAGAAACTGAAGTTATCAAATTATTAATCCAATCATATTTCGATATCGTCAAAAGAACTGTTGCCGATATTATACCTAAATCCATTGTTTTGAAATTAATCAACACTTCCAAGAAAGATATTCAAAAAGTCTTGTTGGAGAAATTATACGGTAATAATGAATTGGATTCATTGATTAAAGAGAATGAACTCACTGTGGCTAGAAGAAAAGAATGTGTTAAGATGGTTGAAGTCTTGAGACATGCCAATGACATTGTCTCTAGTGTTTAGAGCTCTCTTTCGTTCTTATAGATATCTATCAATCTACTAATACTTATACATCTATATATATATATATATATATCTACATCTACATCTAAATATACACTTCAATACTTTTAGTTGATCAGTTTCTTCACACTAAAAAAATAAAAAAAAATTAATTTTTTTCTTTACAAAAAAGCGAAGTGGAGAGTTAATAAGAACAACCATCACATATCTATATCTATACCTATTTCCCATCAATCGTCTTGTTTCCAATGGATTTTTCAAGTTCGTCTGAATCTCTGAGCAACCCTCTTACTCCGCAGCAGTTACAAGACCTCCATTATTTACAAGGGGAACAGCATGATGAGTTCTTCAGACCAGATATGGATATCGATGACGATGTGAATATGGCTAACAATAACAATCATGGTGGAATAGCATCAAATTCCATCTTTTGGGGTGAAAATTATACATCACAACATCTGACCGGGATAACAGCAACTACTCTAGCAACGACGGCAACGATGATGAATACAAAGACGTTATCGCCATTGACTGAAAACCAAATTGAAAGTTGTATCCAGAAGGAAGTTGCAGCTAGCGAGAATCAAAAACTTCAAAGAGAACAAGAGCAGCAGCAGCAGGGACAGGGACAGCAGCAGCAGCAGCAGCAGCAGCAGCTGTTGCAACTTAACGCTGAACAATTAGAGATATCGGAGGAAGAATTAAACCTGAGGAGGAAAGCTCAGAACCGAGCACTGCAGAGACTGTTTCGTGAGAGGAAAGAGAGTAAATTGAAAGAATTATCATCAAAGCTTTCCAAGACTGAGAAGGAAAAAGAGAGATTGTTGAAAGAGATAGAAGCCTTGAGAAAACAGAATACCGTTCTTGTCACTGAAAACCAAGTCCTTCTCAAGAGTGGATCGATAATATCAACCGCTGCTGGATCATCATCTCCAGAACCTATTGATAACAATGCTGAATTCTCATTTCCTCTCAATAAGAAGATGTTTATAAATGATTTGATACTCAACACTGAACATGATATTAAGAAGGCTCACCAATATGATAAATTAATTTATGAACATGAGGGTAATAAGATATTATCAGTTGGTGCCGTTTGGGATTATTTACATCAATATAGTGCTGAACATGAGGAATTAGAGATTGATATTGGGAAAGTTATGAATTATTTAAAAGGTTCTGAGAAATGTCATGGTTATGGTCCAGGGTTCCAGTTGGTTACCGTCAAAGAACTGGTTGCCAATGTGATAGATTCTTGAAGTTGAAGTTGTGATCATTAAAAACTATAAAAAAAAAAAAAAATTATTTATACTTAATATGCTCGTGTTATCGTTATTGCGTTATTGCGTTTTGATTTTTTATTGTGTATAGATGTATGCAAATTTGTTTAACAGTATGGGATGATACCGTTTGAAAAATGATAGTTTTGTAGTTAGACATTTGGCGACCAACTATTCACGCCAAATTGTTTCCAATTTCTCTTTGTGAACTCATATTGTAATGAGCCTATATAACCTTTATTCAACAAGTATTTCAAAGTTTCATGCTTGATGTCATTACCATCCACGATCAATTTCTCAGTTTTGATCTTGTTCAGTTGATGTGATTGGAAAAACTCGACTAATCCATGACCAGTGATGTTATTGAATGAGATATCGAATGTTTCTAATTTGTAAAATTGATAATTCGACAAGATTATTTGTCCCATTGATTTCAATGTGAAATCATTTAAATTTGTTGATTGATTTAATGAAAGCTTTATTAAATTTGGACATAAAGTTATAATCTCTTGGAAATTCACTAATCGACGAGATCGGTCAATTGATGAAGATTGCCAGATCAAATTCGAACATGCTCCAATGTTCAATACTAGTAAATTTTCTCGTGTCAGTTGTAAAATTTTAACCAATGCATCATACTTGATAGATGAGCCATTTAGATCTAATTGTGTTAAGTTTTTGAGATGAAGTACTGGGAATGTCGATGGCACAGCTTCCAGTATTTTGAATTCACGAAGGTATAATGTTTTCAAATGATGATGATGACCCACAGTGTGATTCAAGTAATTCGTTAATGACAATGCTGGATTTTGTTCAAGGATAATTTCTTGCAAGTTTGATTGACGGAAAACTGCCATATTGGGGATTTTGAAACCGGCAAGGAGTAAAACTTGTAAATTGGGGAAACATTTTGATGTCAATAATTGTTCAAAGGGTAGCTTGGGGTATGTATCTGTTTTGCAAATTATTGATAATGTTGATAAATTCTCATAAGTTTTATGCCAATTATGATTTGATGATAACATGTTGAGCAGTGTATTGTTTTGTTCTAATTCAACAACGTTTTTCGAATTGTTGACACCATTGATTATCAAATCAAGTTTCCGTAAATTTGGTAATGTTGCAAACAAATAATTTTCAAAATTTAGATACAAACTAACTTCAATCTTCAAATCTTGTAGAAATTGAAAATTGTATCGCGCCAATTTGGAACTTGACAACATCATCAACAAGTTCTTTAGGTCAAAATCTTGTAATAATAATTGTAAACTCTTGATTTGTAATTTAGACAAATTCAAAATCACATTCATTATAGCCTTTTCATCACTTCTTCTAGGTAACAATTTCAAGAATTCAATTCTTCTGTGACGACGACCATTGTTGGCTACAATGATTTTCTTGTACAAATTTTTGAATGCATTGGAACTAACTGGTTTGTTCCCAATATCAACGTGACCCCAAAATTCTGGACAATTTGATATTACCTCATTCCATTTTTTACAAACCCTTAACATCGTACCAATATCCCGGAATGACACGCTCGACATGACAAGTTTGAATAGTTCAAGAGGGAACCTTTCCAATGGGTCAAGTACTCTCAACTTTGATTTTTTCAAAAAAGTATTATTGATATTTCCACTTTCTTCTAGGCTCCGCTTCGATTGTGTTTGTTCTCTTAATACCACTGCCAAATCCTTCTTTTGTCGTACCAACTGTTCAAACAACGGTGTACGTTTCAAACCATCATGGTCAATGGCATGCTGGATCTTCTTTTCTCCCTTTGATAATATCTTGTATGCATCAATCTTGGAATCTAACAAGATCAATATCTTGGCAACTCTTAGGTAACCTTTACAATTGAAAGGATCAATTTCTATCAAGTCTTCCCCATCCTTGCCTGCTTTTTTGTAGTATTTCAATTTTTCAAAGGTCAGTGCTCTGCTGTCCAACAAACTTGATAACCGTGGATGCATCAACTTGGTGTTTGACTTCGATTTCCCATTTATGTTATAAAGTTCTTTCTCATCGTACGACTGAGCTAGGTCTATGGCCTTTGTGAACACTTTTAACAGTTTCTCGTAGTTCCCACTTTGGAAGTGTTTGATACCTAGTTTGAAAGCACAGTTCACAACGTCATCTCGTTCCATCTCACCTTCTTCTTCCTATTCATCTGGTGTCATGTTTTTTTTCGGTGTGTTAATTTTTTTTTTTGTACACAGATACGCGTAAGTATAATACTAAGGGCTTGGGCACTTTGACGGCGTAGTGAAGCCGTGTTCTGTCAAGAGCTTTACCACTATGTTAACTAGTAAAGAAGCTATGTGTTTTATGTTATCAAAGATTGGAAGGTTCTTGTAGGTTTTAGTGCCAAACAATTGTTGTTGGCTTGGCTAATACAATACCCAATGATAGTGTAATGAAGCCGTAGTGATACCAAACAATTCTTAGAGGTCTGATCTTTGATCTTCGAAAAGAGACTCGGCGGCATTCGGTGCTGCGAAAAACTCATACAAATTGACAGAGAAAGATTTGACGCTTACAAATGCGACTGGACACGAGTGGGTCCTGGTGCTTATCGGTATAGATAAGAGCTGCGCTTAAATTCCGTTTAGAGAAGTATATACTAAAAGATTTGCATTGATTAGATTAATTGTTATGATAAAAACATGAATGGTTCCGTGTTTCTGATTGAATACCAACAAGGTATCTTTCAATGTCATACTTCCCCGTTAAAAATTACACGAAACCATTCTGGTTGTCCGAAGAGGACTTCATTGGTACTTATCGCTCCACTGAAGAGTTGCCAAGTGAACAAGATGTATTGATTGTGGGTTCCGGTTACGCTGGTACTTCAACGGCATACTTCTTATTGAAAGAAAACCCGGATTTGAAAATTACAATGTTGGAAGCTAGAAACGTCTGTTCGGGTGCTACTGGAAGAAATGGGGGTCATGTCAAACCTTTTTACCATGATCAACATGACTGGGTTCTGAAAGAATACGGACTAAAAGAAGCTGCTAAAAATGTTGAATTTGAGTATCGCCATTTAGGTGTAATCAAGCAGTTGACAGAAACTGAGAAAATTGAGTGTGATTTTACATTGACAAGAACTTGTGATGTTTTCCTTGACGATGAAGCATTTAAAGAATTTGAACCGGAGATGAACAATTTCAAAAACAATCCATACATTGACCAACTGATCAAAGATGCTTATCAATTGATAACAGGCGAGAATGCCAAGATTATATCTGGTAATCCAGAAACTAACTACGCTTTAACCGCGCCAGCTGGTCATATTTGGCCTTGGAAATTCATCACTGGTTTATTGAAAAAATTGATCTTGTTGGATAATTTCAACTTACAAGCAAATACTTTAGTGCAAAACTTTGAAAGACAAGAGAATGGTAAGTATTTGATAAAGACAGAAAGAGGTGAAACCGTAGCTACCAAAGTTGTATTTGCCACCAATGCATATACAAAGGCATTATTACCTGAATTTAATGGTATTATCACACCAAAAAAGGGAACTGTCACTCATATTCGCCCAAAACTGTCACCAGTTCCTCATTTGAACTTCAGTTCTGCAATTTATTACAAAGGTGGAGATGCTGATTACCTCATCAATAGACCGGATGGATCAATTGTATGTGGAGGAGGAGAGAACACTTTTTATCAAAATCGTAAGGATGCCAATGAGAAATACGATAATGTTGATGATTCTTACAATTTGAAAGAGACCGAACTTTATTTAAAAGATTATGCGAAAAAAATATTCTCCACATGGAAGAATTTCAAGGCTGAAAACGACTACACTTGGTCTGGTATATTGAGTGAAAGTAACGATGAGTTTCCTTATGTCGGAAGCTTGTCATTGTTAGATTATGACAACTGTTATGTCATTGCTGGGTTCTCTGGACATGGGATGCCTCGAGTATTGTTAAGTGGTAAAGCATTGGCTAAATCAATAGTCTCTGGTGAACCTTTGGATGATATTCCTGAGTGCTTCAAAATCAGTAAGAAGCGATTACAGAAGAAATTTGAGCTTTCTGAAAAAGTTAAAAGACAATTGAACACTTCAGAAGCTCTTCTGCTGCCACTGCCAAGTGCTTTGACTTACTTGAAGAGTTTCTTCGTTTAGCTTTTAGTATGTAAGTTTTATAAGTCAGCGGTATCAGATGCCCAAATTAGATTATCCGATAAGATTATGTTTTTAAACCTTTTTTTTTTTTTCGATCGGCGCTTAAATTACTTTGGCCTAAAAAGTTTTGTAAATTCATATATTAAGCAGATAAAATTTCACTCTCGTCATGGAAACCAGTATCGGGCTGTTTACATCAGGGTATAAAGTACAATGTCTTTTTTCCCAGTTGAAAATTACACTAAACCATTTTGGTTGACTGAAGAAGATTTCATTGGAACTTTCAGATCAACAGAGGAATTGCCAAAGGAGCAAGATGTCTTGATTGTCGGATCAGGTTATGCAGGCTCATCCACTGCCTATTACCTTTGTAAGGAAAACCCAGATTTGAAAGTCACAGTGATTGAGGCTAGAAACATTTGTTCTGGTGCTACTGCTAGAAATGGAGGTCATGTAAAGCCATTTTACTATTCAAGACATGAAGAAGTTTCCAAAGAGTTTGGTTTGGAGTCTGCTGCTAATTACGTGGAATTCGAGTACCGTCATTTGGGAGAAATTAAGAGATTGATTGAAGAAGAAGGGATCGACTGTGACTATTTGTTGACTAGACTTTGTGATGTTTTCCCCGATGAAAGCAGGATTGAAAAACTTGAAGAGAGACTCCAATTGTTCTTTGACAATCCATATATCAAGCAGGAGATCAAAGATGTATGTCAAGTTATCAGGGGAGAGGCACTGAAGGCAATTTCGCATTGTGACACAAAGATCGCATGGACAGCACCTGCTGCTAGTATTTGGCCATGGAAATTGATAACTGGATTGTTGAAATCTTTAATCAAATCATCTCCAAATTTCAATTTGCAGGCAAACACGCCACTTACAAGTTTTAAAACATTGGAAAACGGTAAGATATTGGTCTCCACACCAAGAGGTGATACAATTGCTTCAAAAGTTGTTTTCGCCACTAATGCTTATACAAAAGCCGTGTTACCAGAATTCAAAGAGATGATTTACCCATTCAAGGGAACTGTTACACATATTAAGCCAAAAGGTGAAGCAATCCCACATTTAAACTTCAGCTCAGTTCTTTTCAATGATTATTATAATGTTGATTACTTGATCAATAGACCAGATGGTTCCATTGTCGTCGGTGGTGGTATAGGTACTTTCTTAGAAGGTAAGCCTGATTATTCCTTGATGTTTGACACGGTGGATGACTCTTACAATTTAAAAGAAACTGAGGAGTATTTAAAAGATTATGCTGCAAAGAACTTCTCCACTTGGAAGGATTTCGATGCTGAAAATTCCATGTATTGGTCAGGTATCATGGGATATAGTAAAGATGAGATGCCATACGTTGGTAGCTTGGAGCCATTAGGTTATAAGAATTGTCATATAATCGCCGGATTTTCAGGACATGGAATGCCAAGAGTCTTGTTGAGTGGTAAAGCTTTGGCGAAGTCAATTACCTCTGATGAACCTATTAAAGATATTCCAGATTGTTTCCAAATTACAAAGAAAAGACTTGAAGATAAGCACCATATTACCAAAGAGGAAATGATTACCAAAATTGCTTATTGGAAAACAAAGCAAGTAAATGGGGGTCTCGCTGATAAAATTGAAAAATTAAGTGTTTAACTGTTAGATAGAATTATTAGAACTGTGTAATTTTAACTTTAGTTTGTATTGAAGATATGATCTATAAAATTCTACTTTACAAAAATCAAGCAGAAACTTCACCTTTAACAATGCTTTCACCAGATCTTGCAGTAACAGTTAATTTACCATCTTGGTTAATATCAAGAATGATTTCAACCTTACCGTTAGCAGATTTTACAGCTAATTGAGCCAACAATTGTCCTGGTTTGTAAACAACTTCTTTAACAACTTCTGGTTCTTCATCTGAGTATTCATCACCTTCATCATCTGAGTATTTTTCAGCTTCTATTGTTGTTTCCTTAATAGTTCTTTCACCTTCGTAAACTTCGACAATGACATCACCTTTTCCTTCCAATACTGTTGATCTTCTGATTGGGTATGCAGTTTCTCTTGCTAAAATTTCAACGAAATCTCCATTAGCATCTTTTAAACCAATTGATTTAGATAAATGCTGTGTGTTTAAAATGACAGGTTGTAATGATTCTTTGATCTCATCATCAGTGAAAGTATCAACCAATGCGGCTTGTAAAGCGGCACCACGGGCAATCAATTCATTTGGATCAACCAGTTTGGTATCTGTTGCAGTGGAAACGACAACAGTAGTTTCTGGGAATAATGAGGCAATACTTGATGCCAATTTAGGTGTATGGGAAACACCACCACATAACAAGACTTCATCTATATCCAAAGTTTCTAAACCGGCTTTGGCAACGACTTGTTCTACGAATGATGTCATCTTGCTGAAAACTTTTTTGGCAACTAATTCATAACGTAATCTGTTAACATTAGAATGGAAATCAAAACCATCGTTCAATGAATCAATTGAAATAGTGGCACTGGTAACATTTGATAAAGTTTTCTTGGTGATGATACAAGCTTGTTTCATCTTTGCTAATGATCTAGCATTGTTTCTTGGGTTACATTTAGTTTTTTTTTCAAATTCCTTTGCAAAATGTTCACTCAACTCATCATCCAAGTTATCACCACCTAATTTGAAATCATGTAAAGTGGACAATATGGTCATTATACCACCTCTTACAGCAATAACAGCAGCATCTGATCTTATTCCACCAAAATCAGCAACAACATAGATCTTGTCATTGACCAATTTATCTTCGTTGGAAGTTAAATGAGCTAATAAAGCAGCAGATGGCTCATTGATCAATTGTAAGACTTTTAAACCAATTTGTGATGCTAATTCAATCAACTTGTTCTTTTGCTCTTCTGTGAAATTCGTTGGAACAGTCAACACAACACCTTGAATAGATTTACCCAAGTAATCTTCAGCAGCATCTTTGATCTGCTTTAAATGTCTCTTGACAATTTCGTCGTTTGAAATTTTTTGGTTGATGATTTGGTAGTAAACTTCACCATTCTCATTGATAGGTGTGGCAGAGGCAACTGAAGTATCGATTTTGTCAAATGGCAATCCAATGTAATCTCTGAAGTTTATAATGGTGCTTTGTGGATTTCTTATGATTTGTGATAATGCTTGATTACCATGGTACTCATCGTTACCAATGTATGATAAACATGATGAGATAAATCTTTCACCATCCAAGTTGGCAATAACATCAACTTTTCCCTCTTGGTTGGCAGCTGCAATGGAAGTGGTGGAGTTACCAAACGAAATACCAATAACTGACATGTTTGTATGTATTTTTTCAAATTATATTGATATTTATATTATTGATATGTATATAAATTTTGACCTGTTTGATCATTTTTTTACACAAAAAAATTTTCAGTCAATAGAATTAGAACTTCCTAATCTGGCCAGTTCACCGCATTTGGCTAAATCCGTTTTGTACAACCAACGGTACACGACTTCATCTCATTGGTGTTGACAGCCCACTAACGGTGTATGTGGTGTCGTCATCCTCATATCCATCAGCAAACTCATCATTATCAGCCCCACTAGAGCTAGGTATATCCAACTCATCTGGAGCAACTTTGGAAATTGTTCTAATGATATTGTCATCATCGTTTGGATCTATATTTTGAGGCAGATTATTTCGTTGCATCACTTTTGGAACACTATTGTTGCGGAAGAATGTGGAATTCAATTTGGTGACGGATTTATTCCTATCCTTGACCACCGACTTCATGGGGGTTCTATGTAATGAGCTTGCAGAGCCAGCAAAATATTCTTTTGTTCTCGTTTGGAAAGGAGAGGGAGGTTGTGTTGTATTTGTTGATGTTGGCAAGGAGAAGTTTGCAAAATGTGCGTCATGCTGCTGCTTTGAAGATACTGCCTTTCTGTGATCTATATCTGGAGATGTAATAGACAATGTTCTTCTTCTCCTTAAGCTCATCAGTTTATCAATTTTTGACGTGGATCCGTACATCAAGGGCATTGAATTTTTATACTTAACGACACGAGAGTGTTGCTGTTGATGGTTATGATTAGCGCTAGATGATTGTGAGTCAGTCGAGTCCATCGAAGCCACATTCAATGTTTCCGATCTATGTCTACCATGATATCTAGCACCTAATCTCTTTGAATCTGACGAACTTACTTTGAAATTATCATCGATTAAATCATCGTCGCCCAAAGTTTCCTGTAATTTTGGACTGTTGATTAAAGGGAGGGATAATCCAATTCTGGTGTTGATCAACCTAGACCTTATAGTTGATATGGATTTATCCAAGGCAAACTCGATCGAACAATGATTCTTAATCAAGGTGACTTTGGGCCAGGTTGCCCTCGCACCCCTCACAGTAGCATCCAAAAGAAATTTAGGAGTTGGGTTTGCTAATAGCTTATCCATTTCAGTTAATCTTATATCAGGTATGATAGTAATATCTCCACTATATTGTTGTGCAATAACTGATCTCAATTTTGTGGAAATATTCTTTAAAATTCCCAATTCACTCAAAACTTCCAAATAGTGCATCACTTCAGTTGATAACAAATCATAACAACTGTTTAAAAAATGTTTAAATTTGGCTGAGTATTCATTTTCAACTTCACCACCAACACATGCTATGGACATTTTTAAAAAAGGAACAACATGTGGGTTACACTGACAAGCAATGATATGATCAACATTAAACATCTCCGATAATCTAGTTATAGGCAAATCATTATCAACAGATCCATCGACAAATTTAACCGAAGTGTGATTCCACTCTTGTTTCCCACCTTTGGGAGTCTTTTCATATATAGTTGAAGAGGGGAATACACCGGGCAATGCACAAGACGCACATACAGCTGACCAAATCAAGACGTTTGGTGCGGTCAAGTAGTTGAGTGAAGTTGGCTGTTCATGTATTGATGCCGGAGAAACACTCACATTTAAAATTCTCCCAGTTCTATTGTATGATTCTTTAAATGTCAAATCACCCAAGAACCCAATCATGGTTTTTTGTAAATGTTTATTATCAAACCAAGTACCAAATTTCAAGAACCTGGCCAAATTCACGAGGAAAGATTCCTGATTTATTGAAGATTTGAAAATATCGAAATTTTCGGTCTCAATGGTCAGTATCAATTTCAAAGTTTCCTCTTGTGATTGGACACATAGTATACTTGCAATGATGGCACCAGCAGAGGAACCAGAAATAATTCTAGGTAACAAATTGAGTTCTAACAATGTAGACAACACGCCTATGTGAAACAATCCAAAACATCCACCACCACTTAAAACCAAGGCAGTTCTTCCAATCAGTTTCCTTGTTTGTAACAACATAGAAAGTATATAACGATCATCCAAGGGACAATCCGGACTGACCAAATCATTCAAAGTCAATTCACATTCTTCAATGTACTCCTCGATCAACTTTTTAGTGCCAACATGACTATGCCTATATAAATTGACATTCCCCATATTACCTAAATTCCTGGTCCATGTTGTCCTTACAAGATACAATAGTTTGGAAAAGTCCTTGTTCAGCCTTGCCTCTCGCAAGGTTTCCAAACTTTCTCTAATAAGTTTATAATCGAACAAAGGACTGGAATCATCTTGTTTCCACTGATCATTTTGTAAAAATTTATCTAATTGAACAGAAGTTTCAAACCATTCTTCAAATGAAGTGGCCAGTTTCTGTTGTGCCAACAATTTATTCAACTGCTCCTGATGCTCAAATGGAGGCCCAACCCAATGTCTCACTATGGGTAAGTTCCGCAACAAATTGGCAGAACCATCGATGATTCTTGTCAAGGATTTGGGTATCACAATCAATTCATTACTATAGTCACTCAATCCAGTCTTGTTGAACTCCGAAGTTCTCTTTCGGAAAAAAGTCTCAGTTACTGATTCAAACGGGTTGATGTCAACTGAGCTTTTCAATAAGGAGGAATTATTGGACATGATACGGTACCATTTGTGAATAGTATATATGAAGAATATTAGAATGCTGGTTTTATAACTATAATTGTTATTAAATAATTTCCTTCTTCTCCATTTGTTTTACTTTTTCTTTTCACTGACCCATTGGCATATGACATTTATCATACAATTTTGCAGTCGATCATTGCATGATGACAAGTAGTATCGTAGCAGTAAGACTACAAAGGGAGGCATATAAGTGTATGAGGGACAAGGGTAAGATTTACAGGAGGTTTATATACAAATATAGTGCGGTACATCTGGAAGGGTGGTAACTCGATACATACCACAATCTATACAACTTCTTTCTCCTTCATCTTGAAAACGTTTCCCTTTCTTGGCTTCAACTTGGGGTTCGCCACTCTGTTGAATTTTATCTCTGTAACGCTTCCTGGCTTCACCGGTTTACATACAACTCCACATTTATTTATCTCCTTATCGTAAATTTTGTCCTTTACTGATATATTTATTGGCTTCACAGCATTTGAGTCTTTCAAATGTCTAATCTCCTTCTCCGGCTCTTGCTCTAGAAGTTGTTTGTTTCTCAGTATTTGTAATTCCATGTACTTTAACGAAGTATCCTTCTCAGTTTTAGTATCCTGCGTGAGCAAACTTTCCTTATAAGTGTCAATGTACCTGATTTGTAAATGTTCATCTCCTTCTTGCCCACTCTTTATTTGCAATTTGTTATTCTCTTGACAATATACACAAAACAGCGTCAAGGATTTCCATTTGGTGGAGTTTAAATGTACATGTTCTTTATCCATTATGTATTCTTGATAATACTTATTCGCATTGACAAATTTATTACCATGATTCAACCGAAGTAACTTGATGAACGAGTTTTCAAAATTCTTTGAATATTCGTTGATGGAATGATGAGACATCTGCGATATCTTATCATTATGCGATTTGGATAATATATGACATTTGAACCCGTTATCATCACGACACTGTTTCTCACAGATTTGACAATAAAATTTCAACTTGGACAAACCCTTGGCCTTGAGCTTGTTCGATATGTACTTTGCAGAACCTATTTCAGCTTTCCCCATCTCCATTTATATTATTGTATTGTACTTTACTGTACGATTTTTTATATTAATGTGATGATTTTTTTTTTTTTTTTCTTCTTGTGTTTAGTCTATTCATTTCGCCACAGAACAATAGAGAATAGACAAAAATGTTTAAACATTTTATCAAATTCAGTCCGTGTCAACGGTCAGCAGGTTATACAGCGAATGGGATAAGAACAAGAAGCTATGCTACTTACAAAACTTTCAACAACGCGTCGCCTACATACTCCAATTTGATATGGCGGTCCAGATATTATATTAGTGGACTGGCATTTTTAGGATCCATCTTTTATATCAGCCATTTGGAACCTGCACCTATTAGTGGTCGTAAGAGATTTATTTTTGTCAGTGAATCTGTGGAGAGGTATTTTGGAATGATGACTTATAATCAGACCATGTCTCAATACCGAGGCCGACTTTTACCTCAACATGATCCATTGACTATTAAAGTTAAAAAGATAATGAAAAGACTCATTGATGCTAGTACAATAAAGGATGATTCAATCGATTGGGAAATCCATGTGATAAATTCCAATGACCCACCAAATGCTTTTGTCATTCCAGGCGGTAAGGTTTTCGTTTTCAAAAGCATAATGCCAATTCTGAAAAATGAGGACGGACTAGCTACAATTTTGTCACACGAATTTTCACATCAATTGGCAAGACACAGTGCTGAAAATTTATCGAAACTGCCAATCTATAGTGTGCTCAACATGTTTTTATACCTGTTAACGGGTTCTTCCTCTTTGAATAATTTACTTCTTCTGACGACTTTGCAAATGCCCCTGTCAAGAGAGATGGAAACTGAGGCTGATTATATTGGGCTTATGTTGATGTCTAAAGCATGTTTTGACCCACACGAGCTGTCTAAAGTGTGGAAGAGGTTTTCCGATTACGAAAGGGCACACGCTGGTGGCACATATGAATTTTTATCCACGCACCCTTCATCTGATAGAAGATTGCACAACATGGATTCATGGTTGCACGAGCTGGAGATGCAAAGAGAGTTAGGAAACTGTGACAACATAGGAGGGTGGTTTAACGATTTCAAGACAGCAACCGGTGCCACTGGTATCTTTGGAATTGATACCAGTAGAAGAGGCGGTGACAATGGTGGCTTGTGGTGATTACCATAAAGAGGTAATTTTGGTGATTCAACACACGACTGTTCTCTGTTCCGCAGCACAGTGTTTATAAACGCTTTGAGTTCCTGCTTTATGATGTGTGATATGATGTAGTAATTGAAACAGGTATAGATAAAAGTCATATCTCGTGATATCCGACATACTATTCGATATCCTCCATAGTTTACCCGTATATATATATATATGGCCCTATCTCTGGCAATGCAATAATGATCTACAGCAAATTACCAACACACCAACAGCAATATGGAATCGTAAAACTTTTTTTCTTCTTTAGTGAATTTTATTTTTAGCCTCGAATTTTGAAATTGGAGATCAAAAATTTAGACATATCAAAGAATATATATTTATATATATTCAAAGATATATAGAGATATCCATATATACAGCTATTGGTTAAAAATGGTTGACACAACAGGGTTGGCTGTAGGATTGGCTGTGGGCATCCCATCTGCAGTGATTTTATCGGTTGGTGTATTCACATGGTACAGAGGTGCTAAAAGATTAAAACGAGAAATGGATGAAGAAGATACTGATAACACTCATGATCTTAATCTTGATGAGATATCCATTCATCGCGATATTCAAGATGTAAAAGTGGACCATAGGGCATCAACTATAAATAAGATGAACAGTGATGTGTCATTATTACATTCGTCAGATCATGATATCAATGAACAAAAAAGATCATCTTCAGGGAATGTCACGATTGATACCACTTCAAAGACAACAAATACGAAAAATAACCTCACACAAGAACAAGAACAACAATTACAACTAAATTATATGAATTACTATGATTCTGTCATACCGATGTTACCACCACGTGGTAAAGTAGATCCTGACTCGTCTAATTCTTCTTCATCATCTATTATCCCACCAACATCGGATATTCAACAACAACCACCACAACCAGGATTCATGAGGAGGATATCTAAATCAATGAAGAAATCATCAAATAATGGATCTATGGACCAAATAACTCAACAAAGTTTACCTAGATCAAACAGCCGTTCATCAATCAGCACGGATTATATCAAGACATTGAACAAGAATGATTCTTCATCCTTTCCCTTAACAACTCACACTTTGGCCAATGCTTCAAATCATGCCATTAACGTGTATAACAATTTCAACCCTTCTAGATCAGGATCAGGTTTGAACTTGTACAACACTTCCAAATCACCATCTTTGACATCGGACACCAATTTGTTGAGCTCTAATGATAACAATAATAGCAATAACAATAACAATAACATAAAAGATGATAACAATAAAAACAATAATAACAACGAAAACAATAACAAGTTGAAAAAATCAAACAATATGTCTCATTTAGCTTTGGAACCTGGTGTTCTGCTAAAGGAAGCACTGCCGTTGGAAAAGGAGACGGGAGAAATCACCCCAGAACTGGAACCACCATTGAAATCACCATTTGAAGATGTAACAAATACACCTCCAAGATTCTCACAATATCTCGATGACACACCACAAGAGATTGACAACCTGGGAGATTCCAAGGGCATTGATGATGAAGATGAAGATGACAGTGGAATAATCAAAGATGAGGGATATACTAATTACGAAAACAACAAGAAAAACTTCTTGAACAGCCTCAGGCCTAACTAACTAAATGAAACAAAACTCAAAAATTTGTAATATATAATACATATAAAATTTCATTGTTATTAATACAAGAACTTGTTAAGTATTCAAACAGCGAATAGGCTCAAAGCTAACCATGTCGTCTCAATAGTGTAGATTTTTTCCCGTACTTTAAAAGCAGATGGAATTTTTTGATATCTTTTACAACACGCAAAATTGATGTAGCCCGTCTGGTCCGTTTCAGTGCAAGTTGATAAACGAGGACAAATTCATCCCTATTTCCTGGTGGCATTGTTGACGATGACAGAACCATCTTTGAAATGGGCTTCTATAAGTTTCAGCATAGCTTTATCTTTATTATCTTGATCTTCATCATCACCAGATGTTATTGTTGTTGTTGTCTTGGGTTTTGCATTGAACTCCTTGATCAATTTAACAACATGTTCTTCTAATTCCTGTGATGTGAAATTGAACCTTGACATGATCGATTTGTTATAAGATTTCAAATCAGAGTGAATGTATCGATTCAAGTTATCTGTCAATTTCTCCCACCTCAGATTTCTTTCATCCACAGATGCTGATCCTAATGGTCTAATTTTAAGATATTGTTCAACGAGTTCTTCAGTGCAATCATCCTTGATGGCATTGGTACGTGTTAAAACCGCAGATGCCACAGAAGACAAGAATGAAGTCCAATAAATCAACGATAATACGCAAAATAATTGAAATGGGTTTGTTGCTCCAATTGTATTAGCGACATCAGCTCCAAATGCATCCTTGATGAAATCAGGACTCACGTATAAGTAAAAAACAAACACAAAGTATGCTACTGGTCCTAACTTCACAGAGTTTGGAAGCACATACCACAAGTCCGTAGATAAAACGTTAAACCCCATTTCTTGTTACTTAGATAGTCAATCCAACGATTTATTAAATCATCTGTTTCACTATTAATCACAAAAGAAAAAAAAAAATTCAATACACATACGCAAACAAGCCTGAGAAAAATTTACATATAAGAACCGAGCCGTGATGTTTATATAAATATACCTCATCAGTAACATTAATAGCTCTTTGGATATACAGAGTGGTGGTAGAAACAATGAACATCATAGGCTTGGGGCTCATGTTATTTGCAAAACGTTCGAATACCTAATCAACTGGTGTTTGTTTGAGATGTTTTTAATTGGCCGAACTGGGACCGGACTCGGACCGTTGATATAACGCTCTTGGGTTATCAAGAATGTTTTGGAATGAAAGAGCGGCATCTTCATCATGAACCTTTTTAAGTTCCTTACAAACGTTCAACATCGGTGGCATAGTCTGAAAAGAAACATAAGATTTAACTTTGTGGTCGTAGTACTGAATGTACTTCTTCAGCAACTTCTCCACTCCCTTATGAGTGAGACGAAATCTTTTCATCACTTCAGGGTCATAGCTTTGCAATTCTGTTTGAATATGATTAGTCATAACATCAGCCAATTGGTCCCACCTCCTTCTCCGTTCACGCACTTCTAACGATGCCAATGGTCTGATTTTAAAATACTGAGTCGCAAACTCTTCAAACGAATCCGCATTGACTTTATTTGAGCGTCTGATCACTATGAACATTATGATTATACAGTAAATCAAGAAAAATGCACCTATCAGGCTCCAAAATACAACTGTTATAACATTCGTTGTTTTGGAGGAATCACCAGCGAAATCATCCACCAGTAAACCTACTAATAATAGTAGAAGATCGAGGCACATGATATAAAATGATGGGAAGGTCTGTGCCCATCTTGGAAGGATAAACCAAACATCAGCTATTGATAAATCATAAATCATCTTCAATGTGTTGATTAATCATATCAAAAGCTTTGAATCACCTGCACAATTATTTTCTGTGAATGTGTTCTGTCGTTTTTTACTTTTGAGGAATCTATAAAGAAAGCTCTAGACTATATATGACAGACTTTAATCAGTATTGTGGTTTGGTATTCTGCAACGATTTTATTAATAGAAAAACACTGCTCTTAACAAATTTAAGTCGAAGGCTAGTATTTTAAAGGATTGAAATATCATACGACGACTGGGTTATTCAAATATAACCATCTTTAAGCACCAAGTACTAGGGTTGCACTTAAGGAAGTCAAAACCAGTAATTGAAGGATTTTTGGAGTATACAAAAGAAAAATCATTAAATGTTTGACCCATTCACCTAACAAAGCGATCTGATACCCAGTCAATCGGTGTTTGTCTTAAACAAACTCTTTGGTCGAGCTAGAACCCTGTGGCAGCTCATACAACCCATCTGGATCTTGAATGATATCCTTGTATGCAATCGCACCATCATTATTATGAACCTGTTTAAGTTTGGACATGACCTTTAATCTTGGTGCAAGCTTTTCAAAAACGCTTTCCTCCAGTGATAGGCGACTGACAGCAACATCGTACTGATTATTGTACATCTTGACTAAATTCTCCACTCCCTTATCAGTGAAACGGAACCTCTTCATCATCGATCTGTTATAGATATGCACTTGTGTTTGAATGTACGTATTCATCACATCAGCCAATTGATTCCATCTCTTTCTCCGTTCATGTACTTCAACCGATGCCAATGGTCTGATTTTGAAATATTGAGTAACAAATTCATCAAAGCAATCATCATTTACATAATTTGAGCGAGTGAGCAGAGTGAGCAGGATTACCTCAGCATATATCAACCAAAAAAACACTGCCAGTAGCCAAAACAAAATTCTTGTATCATCACTTGCTGTTGACGAATCACCAGCAAAAACAGTTGACAATAAATTTATTGTGAACTGTAGATAAATGATGTATATGAAATAGATGAATGGCAAAGCCTTTGCCCATAGTGGGAGAATAAACCAATAATCAGTGATTGAAAAACTGAAACCCTTTTTTTTTGGTGTTGATGATTTAATCCATTTTAATGTTTTAATCGTCTTTATCCTTTTTTTTGCATTATTACCTACATAAAAATCAACTTTATTATATGATAGAGTGCAATTTCAATTTCACACAGCGGCTTTAATAAAGCCAGATATCGTTTTCAGATAATCATAGCTAATCACTTGCACAAACATTCTAAGACTGCAGTGCTGCAATTTTCAGTCATGTCTCAAGCGTCAAGCACTTGGCTTGTACTTGAGAGATCTGAAAGGATAGAAAAATTTCCATTCAAAATACAAGAGTTCACAATTAACGAGGAAGGTGAAGGTAGTTTTTAAACAGACCCTATGTTATTGAAACGCAAAAGGTTGTAAGAATCTACGAATGAATGACCTTATGTATTGGCAGAAGTTTGATATTCTGTTATATCTGAAAAAGTATATGTGTTGCTCATCATTCATGTACACTCAAAGTAGTCCTTTCCGATTGTTGAAGTACTTAAATCTTGCAATTAAAGTGATGCCAAGCCCAAGTATAGGTTCACCAAAATGCAAGAGTTAGTAATTGATTACCCCCTTTTGTTGGAAACTCCGAACCTTCCCTATTTGCAAAAATTGGAAATCAAGAGTAGTTACCATACGACATTGAGAACTTTGCAGGAACTTTGTGATTTGAAAGAGTTTCGTCTCCAACAAAAGTATGCTTGGCAATATCAGCATCTTCATCTGCCAAAATTGGAGATTTTGAGTTTGAGATTTGAGGTATCCTCAATGTACGATGATTTTGATAGATTTATCCCCAACTTGAAGATATTGGACCTATCTAAAAATAGACTTAATCGGGTCCTCAAATTAGTTGGATCTAAGTTAGAAGAGTTGCTAATAGGTTTAGAAGATGGCATAGATCTCAAAAACCTTTCAAACTTGAAAAATTTGAAAAAGTTGACCATTTTGGGTCAGTCCTTCCAAATAGATGGCATTTCCCAGTTGCAGACCTTGGAGTATTTGAAATTGAAGTGTTCCAATCATTCATCCAGGGGAAGCATGATTGAATTGATTGAATTGAATGAAAAGTCACCCCTGAATCTTGAAACCCTCCTCATATATCGGTTGCCAATATCCAAGATTGAAAAAATTCCCTCCAAACTAAAGGGGTTAAGTCTTTCTGACACTGGGATCACGACAATTGAAGGTATAAGCCCTGCATTATCAATATTGGAAGTTGTCGGATTCACTTTCAGACAGTTCATGTGTACTTCAATCCTCCTGACGGATGTAATGTTGGAAGATTCATATAAGGGAGAAGCTCACAGTTTTGTGTTTCTCGATGGAAGCTTCAGTAACTTAGAACATGAATTATTCAAAAGATATTCTCACTTGAATTATATTAATTATTACCGTTCCCATTTTTTAAAGCTAAAAGTTAATTTATCTAATTGAAAAGTGTCAACAGAATTATGCTAAAGACCTTTGACGAGCACTTGAAAGTGAAGTTATCAATGTCATCTACCTGCCAAAATATTTTGAAATGATATCTTGGAGGTTTCGAACGTGAAAGATTCGCATTTAGCCTGGTAAAGGAGTTGTTAAGAATGTACATAGATTTGACTTTGCCTTTATATTTTTTACTTTAGTTATAAGTTCTACACAAGGAAGTAACATCATCAGTACTGATGTGGTTCACGTTTTGAAAAGTGAGATTCGGATTGAGTGTGCATATATACAAGTTCAGACTTCCTGATTATAAGCTGAATTCAATGGAGTCATCTTCCAATAAATTGATAACCTCATCTCCAACTATCAAATCCCATTTTTGAATGTTGAATTCATGGTGTCTTGAATCTCTGCTCAGTTTCAAAACCATTTTACCTGTCAGTTCAGTACCTGAGACATTTACATTGATATCCACATTACCAATCATAGTGTTCAATTCACCGTGAATCCAAGGAAACAAACCGGCAAACGTGATCTCCTTACCCAACTTGGATCTTGCCAATTCGGATCTTCTCAAAAAGTACATTGTAGCATTCATAACTGGTGACGACGTCTTTTCATAGTTGAAAATTCCAAACAAAGCAATCGACATCAGTATCGAGAATGATATAAAGATGATTTGATTTCTACGCTTCTCTTTCAACGGATCTGGTAATTCATGGTCAACAGTCATACGTTTTTTGTTTGGTAACTCATCTGGAGTATGCAGAGTCGAGTACGACAACAGCACTGCACGAGTCCTAGTAAGACTTTTCATCACAGAAACAGCAGTTCTGAATCTTACTATACTATTAATTCCTATATTTCTGGTAGCCAACATCTCTTTGAATTGTCTATTACTGATGTGTTGGATGAAGTTTTCTCGTCGTCTTCTTCTTCTTCGATTTCTATGTGTGAAAAAAAAAACACAAAAAAAAACAAAAAAGTCACATTGTACAAAAGGCAAATACAAAAAAAAATCCAAAGCACTGGAATTTTATAAAGAAGAAGGAGAAGTAAGAGGTCATAGACATTGATTTTAACATGGCATCGTTGACTGGTGCTGCTGCCTACAAAAAGAAGCAAGGGATGATATCCATATTTGAAGAGCAGTCTCCTCCGTCATTGATTTGGAAAGCTATAGATAATAATGTAGATATCAAGGAGGTTTCTATCCAGCTTGACAAAGTTATAAATTTACAAGCAACACCACTGACAGCTGCCAAATTGGCATTAAATATAATAACAGATGAAAAGAAGAATGTGTTTTCTTTCAATTCGAGGGATGTAATGGATAATGTGAAGCAGGCGTTGCAGCAGATAATAGCAAGAATCAAACAAGATCGTGAAGGTAGTAATATGTCAACTCCCGTACCGCAATTGCAAGTGGTGAATGATGAGTTTTTGTTAAACTTGTTGGATGCGAAGAAGTTGTTGAAAAATCATCAATTGCAACAGAAATTGTTGAAGGAGAATAAAAATTTAATGAATACATTTCGCGAGGCTGTTATGAATAACGGGTTGGACCCAGAAGAGTTTTGGAACACAAGGATACATTTATTGAGATCGTATGCTATTCAGAATAATCAAAAGAAAGGGTCGTATAATGTTTTGAGTACTATCAAACCAGTGGCGACTTCTGATAACGAAGTGAATGTGTCAGTTACTCGAGAAAAGATTCATTCCATCTTTGAGCAATACCCTATAGTACGTAAAATCTATAATGATAATGTCCCTAAAAAATTTGGTGAAGGTGTATTTTGGTCAAGGTTTTTCAGTTCAAAATTATTCAGAAGACTTCGTGGGGAGAAAAATTATAACAATGCCAAAGTTGATGCCATTTTTGACAAGTATTTATATGTGGATCCGGATTATGAAGGGGCTGATGAAGATGAAGAGGGCAAAATGGAGCACCATGTGAGCAAATTTATTGATCTTAACGCCAATGAGGAAGATGTGTCTGAAAAAATGGGTAATGGACCGGATTATACAATGAAATTTGATAATGGTCAGGATGTGGTTTCCGTTTTAAAAAGTATGAATAGATTGAGTAAGAAAATGGTTTCAAATTCTGGTGCAGTTGATAATTCCAACGAAAATGATACAGAGAGAGAACTGGAGTTGGAGTTGAGTGATTTGGAAGAGAAGGAACTCCCCGAATATAATGAATTAACATTGAGAAACAATTTGAACATTGCTAAAAAATTGAATTTGTCAACATTGGATAAACAGAAATATCTGACATTTATCGAAACTTCTAAAAATTATTTCCAAGGTTCAGTGGAATTACAAGATGTGATTAATAACCCAGACTCCAAGAGACAGATAATGGAACTGACTAGAGAAATTTCCAATTTGATAAGGATGAATGCTAAGCAATCAAAACAAAGTTGGCAAGTGAATTTCCAATTACATGATGACACTCCAGCTCAGCCTATCGAAGAGGAGGAAACTTCATTAAATCCAGATGCATTGGAGACTCTTCGTCTTTGTCATTCGACATCAGTAGAATTTTTGAGACATTTTTGGTTGAATTTGCAAGATCAATCTTCGAATGAAAAAATGTTGAAAAACTTGTTTAATGGGTTACAAAAATCATTGACTAGGATCGATTCTATACTATCAGAGATCACGAATCCAGAGGACTTACATCTTTCTTCACAAATAACAACCCCATTGAAAGAGTCTTTAAACTATGCTATATCTTATTACGAAAAATTGATAACGGAAAGTAGGCAACAGGGAGGAGAACTTAAACATAAATAGCATATTGAAATATCATTCAAATCAATTGAAACTTTAAAATACAACTTTGTAGTGAAATCTTATCAAAAAAGCCAAACTTATCTCAATTCATCCCGTTACTTTCTTTAAACTTATCCCAAGATTGATTTAAAGTGATAAACACATTTTGTGCAATCATTTTTTGTTCAACAGTAGCATTGTTCAATTTATCAGGATGAGTTTTTGAGACTGCTTTGAGATAGTTGATCTTGACTTTTTTATTCAACACCAAATCAGTCATATTCACAGGTTTCCAACCCAATTCTGGCCAAAGAATTTCATGTAGAGATGATAATAAAGCTCTTAAGTTTCCCTCTTTACCCTGTTTCCATTGCGATACTTTTAACTCGATGGCATCATGCAATTCGAATTTTTGAAGATCTTCTTTTTCCTTTTGTATATTTTGTGTCTTCAAATTTTTCAAATTTTCACTTGGCTTTTGTGGAGATTGTGAAGATCTTGATGGTGTTGAGACAGGTTTTGGAGTTTGCTTCGATACAGGTTGCAACACTTTCAAAACTCTTCTCTTACCATCCAAAACAGATTTTGTTGCTCCACCGTTCTCAATGCACAAATTGTATGTCTCTAATGCTTCTTTGAATTTCTCCAAGTGCTCCAACGACTCAGCTTTTCGCGAGACTAATTTCAACCATATTGGTTTCAAGGGCTTTTTATCATCAATTTCAACGTCATTGAATTGGTTGGTTTTCAAACCATACGAGTCAATCAATGCAAGAGCTTGATTGATGGAATTTACACATTCTCTTGAATTACCCAACTTCAACTGAGCGTTGGAAATGTTTGAAAGGGAAATTATCGAAAGTTTATGGTTCAATGGCAAAGATGATAAAGAGTCTTGATATTTCAACAACGAAGATGAAAAATCTCCTTTCTTGAATAAGTCATTCCCCTTTTGACGTGAGTCTTGGAAGCTTTCCAATTGAAACGTCGATATGGCAACATCTGGTATTAATGAATTGGTAAGGTTTCGTTTGTTGCTTCCGGAGCTTGATGGGATTGGTGTGTTGAAAATATCGAACGCTTCTTCTGCTTGAATTGATGTGCTTGGTGTGGGCGATTGTACTACCGGTTTAGAAGCACCCCTTAGTTCATCGCCAACGGAAGGTTCCTCCTTTCTTCTCATTCTAGAAACTGGTTCTTCAAATTTACTTCTACTTTTTGGTACCTCACTGGCTCTGAGTCTCGAAACTGGCTCCTCGAGTTTTGTTCCATTAGTGATACCCTGCTGTGACTTCTGACTTGAAGTTCTTGTGGTAGTCCTCCTTGAAACAGGCTCATCGAATTTGCCTCTGTTTCTTGGGGCAGGTTCACCAAACTTGTTACTACTATCTCTGCGTTCCATCTTTGCCCTTCTTTCCTTCTCCTCTTTCAATTGTTTATCAAGTGCTCTTTGTCTTTCAACTATGACTTTCATTTTTTCTCGATCAAATTCCTCTCCTTGATCGTCATCACCTTCCAACTTCATTGATTGTTGCTTGTATGTTGATTGATTTCTCATCCACGCTGGCTGGTTATCATTGTTGTTGAATTGTTGATCTTTGTACAATTCTATACCTTTCACCAATGTTTGACGACCTTTTGATAATAAATTGAACGCTTTTGATTTTATGTCTACTGTCAAATCTTGAATGGCTTGGGTCAATTCATCTTGTTCAGGAAAAACAGGATCTGTAATTTTCTTGGTAGGTTTAGCTCGAGCTGCTTTCCTATGTGCTTCATTCATAATTATCGAGATTGCTTCGTTAATGTCATAATTCTTTGTCTCACTCAATGCTCTCTTCGCAACATCCAACTCAAATCCCATTTCCATGAGCTCTGAGATAGCTTGATCCTTTTTGAACATCTCACTCTCAGATGGTGCAGGCACTGTCGTGGCCCTGGTTGTGGATGTCACCGCAGGCGGTGAATTATCTTGTTGAGGATGACTGTCTTCTGTGAAAGCATCCGTAAATTCTTCGTCTTCAAAAAGGTTTGAATCCGATTTTTTGGATACTGAAGTCAGCATTGAAGGCGCTCCAAAAATATCATCCAATACGTCTGGGGTTGTTGAAGTGGAGCCATTTATGGAAAGAGGAGTGTTATTAGGTGTACCCTTTCCATTCCCGTTAAGTGACGAATTTGATGAGATTCCAAAGATGTCAAAATCATCTTGCAAACTCACACTTGATGTAGTGGACTTGGATTTAGGCTGAGAAGATGATAAGCTTGTACCTAGAAGATCTAACCCGGACCAACTGCTATTCAAGTTGGAGGAATTCGTCAGATTTCCTGTGTGTTGTTGATGTCGCAGCCTTTCAGCTAATGACATCTTTTTCTCATCATTTTTTTTAACACCTGAGAATAAATCAGCAAATTGATCTTTTTGAGACATGGCCTTAGAAGGAGAACCTATAGTGACAAGAATTGGTTTAACCGATGAGTTGATTCCTATGCGTTGTCTATTGTTGTGCTTCTGTGTGGGATTTTTTTTTCTTTTTAAAAGATCCCAAATCAAGGGCTGTTTGGCAACAACGATAAGTTACTTACTGAACATATAACAGTTTACTATACACAGATGAACAAGCTCTATAATATTAAATTAATCATCTTGAAAGTTCCATGTTTCTCCTTCAAAGGTAGCGTAGCATCTAAACTCATTACTCAATCCGTTTTTATGCTGAGGGTAGAAAGATGTAATGTGAGTGTCCGGGTAGATTCTCTTAATCACATCTCTCATTCTTTCACCAGTGGAAGAGATCATCTTGTATTTCAAATCACCGGATTTAGTCCTTCCCTCTCTATCCTTGGTCAACAAGTTCTTAGCAGCAATGGATGATTTCACCTGACATTCTTCTTCCAAAAATGGGGGGTCTATCAATAATCTGTCAACTTTATGGCGTAAATGATCAGGCACATTATCAGGTTCATTATAATCATAGAATGAGAAATGCGAAGCCCCTGCCAATAATTTGAACCTTGTATCATATTCTAATAAATATATATGTTGAGTCGGCCATTCAGATCTTGGAATCCTGTTGAGAGCAGCATACACAGCTGGGGCACTCGCTATGCAAATAACAGTGTCTTCATCTGCACCTCTCAATAGTTCTTGAGCGAATTTATCAGATGTGTCATCGCTATACCAAAACTGAGATAACTGCCAATCTTCTTTGAAATCATCTATGGATACTGCAATTGGAGCAACAGCTTCCTTAACCTTTTGATCTTCGAATTTGTTTTCTGCTTGCAGATAAAGCAGTTCAAATTTCTTTCTGTTGTCTTCTTCTTCTTGTTTGAATTGTTGTAATGCAGCCAAAGCATGCGACGATAAAGTGCTAAAAAAGTAAGCTAGTCAGTATATATGGACCCTTAAATTTGAAACAAAAAAAGCCAGTTTTCAACTTTTATGAAAAAAAATTTGCTCTCCCAGTACATACAGTTCTTCTTCTGAATCTGACATGGTTATTTAGAGTCGATATAAAATCTTGTCAATGTGATGAAGCATCATTTGGAATTTCTTTAAAAAAAATTTTCTTTTTCTTTTTTCGTTTTCTAATTTTCCCTTCTACGAATTCCAGTGTTTACAGTGTGTATTACATTGTGATAGAATGTAGTTTGGTTACTGCTGGAAGGCACTATCACATATGGGCTCTATGTAGATTAAGTAAATAACATTTGCAACCATCGTGAAGCTGTCAACAATCTTCGATCCACCAACGTATTGACTTTTTCTAGTAAAAAGATAGCATATAGGACTGTGCACCACGCACTTTTTACCGATCCACCCCTTGTATTTGATGTGTTTGATGTATGTATATCATCTGGATTGATTGGCAGTTACATTATACCTTCTTAGATATCAAGTCATGTCAAAGGATCATGATTCTCACATTCCATTGTCATTATTGACATTATATGAGTAATACGAATGCATGAGTGATGAAGCATTTATCACTCTTTGTACACAAAACGAAGGGTATTTAGTCGTTTCCCTGCTAAAATCCAAATCGAGACAATACATATTATTTATATTTTTGTTTGTGTATTTTATTTTCAATTAAGAAGAAGTAAGGGCCTTTTACAATACTATATCAATCATGTCTACTACAATGGCTACGGTCTCCTTATCTCCCGATGACTTGGTGGAGCACGTTATAGAGGAGATTATCATTGGCTATATGTCTAGTGCTAAACTTCCGCAGATATGGACAATAGTTTGCAATCGTTTAAACAAGACCTCCTTATCGGATGTATACAAGTCCTTGATATGGTCTTGGTTGGTCAAGAAACAGGAGATTGAAGTGTACAATAATGGTGTCTTGTTGGGTATGGAAGATGATTTGAATTTGAATAAGTTGATCGCCAATGGAATTGACAAGCTTGTAATCAAAGTTGAAGAAGGTAAGCAATGGCTATACTTGACGAATAGACCGAAGGAGGGGAACCCTATCGGTGTTTTCCCATTTAGTTTGCTCAAGGTTATCATCTCCAAGAGGGAAAAGGGCATTTCTGGTGCTGACTTATCGAAAGCAGCCAATCAAGATCCGAGGAGTTTAACTTCGCGTTTGGCCATTTTGGAAAAGGAAGGATTGATTAAGAAGAGGAGTGTTGATATGCCTGGTACCAATACGAGTTTAGTTATCCATACTAAATTTTACAATAAAATTGTTGAGGAAAATCTTCCAACTTTTAGTATGGCTTCTATGAAGAAGCAAATTGTTGACGTGATCAAAAATTCTAAAAATCAAATACGGACATCGAGCGATGTTGCTGCAGAGTTGGGTTATTCAAAACCAGTTTTTATAAGAAAGAGATTTAGAAGAGTTGTTAAAAATCTTTGCAAATTAGGCTATTTGAGACCGGTTTTGGTGGCTCCTCCTCATAATAAAACTCTGAGAGCAACAACTAGGGCGTTAATGTATATCAAAGATTATCAATTGGAGAAAGATTCGGGTGACGAAGATGATGATGACGATGAGGAGGAAGAAGATGAAGAAGGAGCAGCTGATGTCAGTATGCAACTGGATGCTTTAATTTTGCAACAAGATAATCTTGATATTATGGAGGATGACTCATTGGATAATGATGAAATACCGACATTGAATACGCATTTCCCAGTTTTATCACAGATCTCTGAAGTTGTCAGGTTTTCAGGATCGAAGGGAATATCCGCCATGTCGATACTTAAAACGATTGCTGGATCTAATGGTGCGTCGTGGTTTGCAAGATACGTATCGGATCTCAAATTCAATTTTGCAAGTCCAGAGCATTTGTCAAATTACAGTATAGTGAAAGCTCTAGATGCCGATGGAAAGGTGAAATTTTATAGATATTTCACTCAGGAAGAATATTCGAAGTTAACTGGTGCTCAAGTGAGCCCAGCGGCTGGTGAATTCTCGGAGTTGGTTATCAAGGATGATCCTCCTTTAGTGCGTTTGAGTCTCCAATTTGCTAAAGATCTTGCGAATGGTGGATTGGAGCTTGTTCGTTGTCCCGATGGGATTGATAGGCTTTATTGGGCAGGTATTACTGATCCTTTGATACGACGCTTATATCAACAACAAGTCAAACAACAAGCAACAGCTGATATTTTGACATCAGTATGTTTTGTCAATGATTTCACCAAAGAAGTTGTCGCTGTTTTGAAAGAGAGATTAACAGCAGCGCAGGTAAAGCGACTTGCTTCTCCGGAAGACAAACCTGCCTCTTCCAGAGGTCGGGGCAGACCTAGAAAAGGAGAGTCTTCAAAGAGAGTTCTGAGTGTATAGGTAGATGAACAGCTGCTGAAGAAACAGAAAAGCATCACTCCTGAAAATGAAACGGCGGCGGCTGTAAAATATCAACAAAGACCACCATCTGAACCAATATTCCCTCCTTCAGGACAAAGTTCAAATAATTTGAATCTATCAGGTGTTTTTGAAACATTGCCACGTCCTTCAAATGACTCTCTGGAATATGTTGATAGGTCAACTCCTGTTGTGGTGAAGCCCGAGGAGCCTTTGGAGCCTGTGGAGCCTGTGGAGTTCAAATTCAATATCAATTTCACAGCATTTGGTGGATCTATCAGGTCCAATCAAAGAAGACAACTGTTGTTAGACTCGCTTAAGGAGAATGGTGGGCTTGCTGTTATGAATTTACTGTTGGCGAGGGAAATTGGAAGAAGAATGAACTCTTCGACTCTTGTTGATAAAGCAACTGTGAAAAAAGATGCTCTTGCTTTGAAGAAAAATGGACAAATGGAAACAGTTCAATTTCAAGAAAGGCTTAGAGGTGGAGAAGAAGGTCAAAGCAAAACTGTGTTGATTAGTATGCTGGATAGGCCAACAGATGATGAGATTAAAAAGTTCATTGAAGAGAATATTAACTATACAAGCGTCAGGCCGGCTATGACTGAACCTGAAGTGGTCAGAGTTCCTGTTGAGTTTAAAAACGTTGATACTCCCAAAGCATTTCTTCCTAGAATGTCGGCACTTGAGAGGAAGCTCACTGAGGTAAAGCCATCAAAGGCCTCTTTTACATCCAAGAGAAGTGTCACGAGGACCAGAAATCTGCTGACTGAATCCAGTCAAAGGAAAAGTCACAAGAAGGTTCAAAATAAGAGCAAAGGGACAACTCCAAAAGAAGAGATTGATCCGTTATTGTCGTATTTGTCGAATATGAAAGAACTTAAACGTAAAGTTAGAACGAAGAAATCAACAGGAAAGAAATCTGAAAGTACGGGCCTGAGGAGTGAAGTGAAACGTCAAAGCCTCGATTTGGAATATGTTGTTTCCGCTCTGAAGGCGCATACCTTGGTGACATCTTTGCTGTTCAATAAAATATTAGTCGATTGGAATTCAATAGGAAAGTTGCTTAACGAGGACCCTGACAAGACCAGAAGAAGATGGCCACATATCCGGAAACAGCTCAAGTTTGTAACTCTTCCCAGAATTAAGGAATCTTGGGAAAGGTTTCTTGATATTTCTGTGAAAAATGGTAATATCACTTATGATATGTTAGCCAATTCTGATTTTAAAGCAATGTATGATCTTTGGAACGAGTCAGAGCTTGATAATTTTGAAGACGATGAATTGTTGTTGCTTTCTAATTATCAGGATAATTTGATTGATCAAAATTTTACGCGACAACCTGAGGATAAAGTCAATTTCAACTCTCTTCCGTCATCGTTGGAGAAGACGAGATATATCACCAACATTGCATTTACCAATGCCGTTGAACCTGTTGTGTTGAAAGATGATAAATATGATAAGGTCAAAGCTGTATTGAAATCAATTTTTGCCACTGATATACACGAGTTTGATCCAAAGAGATCTAGAAAAATTTTGAAGGATGCCGGTGATTATTTCCCAGCGTTGAAGGAATTAGAAATTTCAAAGGAGATTGCCTATCTTGGTGAAAATTCAGAGACCAAATTTACCATACCAGAGAAGACATGGTTGGCATTTCAACAAAAAATTAATACCATGTTTTTGCAAGATGCATCAAATTTTTTAAAAGTATTTGCTGAGATTGTTGATGCTAGTAAGGGTATGATCTTATCCGCAATGACTCCGGATAGTTCCATAGCCACAATACTTCATCTCTTGGTCGAGAAAAAAATGAAGATCATCTTGATAGATAAGATGATGACTAAAAAACTTTCTGGTTACTTTACAAGAAGTTTCAATGGTCTGTTATTAGAAGTTGACTTTGTATTGACACTGGGTGCAAATAAGCAAATTTTAGAACCATTGCCGGAAGTCATTGTCCCTATGGGTGAGCCATGTTCTAGAATATGGATTGATATGAATGGAAATTTGAAAGGAGAAATATGGAAAACGCTTTTATCCACAATCATACATCACATTTATTTTAGGCCCGGTGTTGATTTGAGTTATTTATATGAGAATACTCGTGTATTGTTGCAATTATTCGAGTTAAGAGAAGTGTTGCAGTGGTTGGCCGATAAGAAGGCTGTTGAACAAAGTGGCAATGGATATTTTATTCTCCCAAACTTTTTAACTATTACAGGATGATGTTTCTTCAGATAAGACCACTCCACTTTTTGTCAAAAAAAAAATAAATAAATGTACAGGCAATACAATTTCCATAATTTCTCCACAAGGTCTCCACAAGGTCTCCAACTTTTCCTAATGTCTAATAGTGATTAAGAAAGCTTACGTTTTTCAAATCTTCTCCTTCTCTTTCTATTATATAACATGAGTCTTTAACTTCCAACGATCGAAACCTTTCTCAGTTATCCGAGGACTGACTGTTGTTGTAAATCATGAACCGTTTTCTAGCGTCTAACGAAAAGAATTAATGGTTCAATCTTTCATCATCATTTATCAAGAGTTCCAACTTTTGGGAAATTGTTGTCAGAAAGTACGCTCAATGGAGACCAAGTGGAGATATTTGGGAAATCCGAATATTTCTGTGCATGATGTGTGTTTTGTTTTGTTTTTTTATGGATTAATCTCACTCAAGATGTAATACATATTGTCAAATTGATAGAGATCAACATGAAGTTATTGAGCAGCTTGATAATCCCAGTTATCAATCTTTGTGCTATGGCACGTCCTATTGTCAATTCAGCACCATTCTCTTCGAAAGAAGCAGCGTCAATTGCAAGAACTTTAGTTGCAAGAGAATCATTAACCCAATTCAACACGATTCAACAAAGTGGAACTTTCAAAGATTGGCCAGTGTCATTTGTCGAGTACTACAGTGATTGTAATAAGGATGGTAATCCATTCTTGTTGATGATCGACATATCCACCGATTTCCAAAATGTGGCTCAAGGATCTCAATTGTCCTTATCAATCAAAGTCGGCGATCACCAATTGAAAGATGCAGTCAACCCACATTATCCCGGTGGCATCGTGAGCTCGACAATGGGATCCCGAAGAGTGCTTTTGACCGGTTCATTGGTTAATGTCAGTGACATTTATTCTGCTCCGGAGATCCTGTCTATCAGCAATTGCTTTATTAAAAGACATCATGATGCTACATGGTGGTTACCTGGCTCCAAGATCCATGCCTCTCATTGGTGGCAGTTCAAAGTGGAAGGTGTTTATTTCATTGGCGGGTTTGGTGACCGTGCTTATATCGGAGAAATTCCAATCGAGGAATATCAAGAAGCTGAATTGTTGAGCGATTCAGCTTTTGACAAACTCGAACCTTATCGTGAAAGGGAAGAAGGACTGCCCCATGACTCTATATTTCCCCAGAAACTCGAACCATGTCATGGGACAAAAGAGCTGGTCAATGACGCTTTAGAGTCACAGTCAAGCAAGCAATCATGGTGGTTCCGCTCCATCTTGTCAATGGTGCCATCTATTTGATCGTCCCAATTGGGACTCACTGGGGCTGCGCGTGAAAATTTTTTTATTTTGTCAAAATTTTTTTCTTATGAAAATTTAACATAAAAGAAGAGTGAAGTAGAGTAAATATATATCAATAACAAGACCATCCATTATGCATTTAATGTACACTTTAGGCCCAGACGGCAAGAGAATATATACCTTGGCCAAGACCACCGAGTCAAGTGAAATTACCAAGAGTGCTCATCCAGCCAGATTCTCACCAGATGACAAATACTCCGAACATAGAACAGTTTTGAAGAAGAGATTTGGATTATTACCAACACAACAACCTAAACTTCAATATTAAAGATGTTGAAAGGCTCTACGAGCTTGAAACAGCTATGTGTAAATTAGGTGACGTTGGTAGATGATACGATTTTTGAAGGAAGGAGTGTGTGTGTATGTGGTTTTTTCAATAGCGCTATAACAATCTTTTCAATAGATTGGTATATGAAGATGTTTATATTGCGATCAAAAGGATGTTTTATTTCAATGGGTATTAAATTAGAATAGGATGAAGTTGTATGTTGCTTGTTGGATATTCGTATATATATGTATATTCAATATAAAGACGTACAGTCATTAATAATTGGAAACATCAGAAATTGTAGTTCTATTTTGGAAGTTCAAAGCAAGAAGCAGTTTAACTAATCTTGGACCACTCTCATCAATTAGCCTATCAAGGCATTAGATTGATGATATGAGGCACATGCCAAAATCAACAATCAACAAAAATACCGGCCATCAAACTCCGTTTAATAGTGAACCGCCTATAAAGTTCATGGCAACACGAGTGTCTGATCACTTGTAAAAGGCCACTGCTATAGAGCAATAACCATTGCAAAATAATTCTTCAAAATTCAGTCAGTATGACGCGCTTTTAATCAATATCTCTCGGTGTCTGATAACATCACTTGGTCGACCCTTGTGGTTTATAATGGCTCTTTCAAATCACCCGTGGCTTCTAAATGGAAATCTGCATTCCTCATGTAATGCTCCCACATAATCAACAACATCTCGATGTTGACATTTTCATAATTCACGTTCGACAAGGCGTTATTCATTATCGTGACTGATTCATTTAAGCTTTGCTAATTTGTGATGTTAGTACATAAAGCCAAACTCTTGTTTCTATGATAAAACAATAACAACTCACCATGTTGTTGATTATTCTTTCCAACAAGGCGTTCTGCACTTGTTCATGTGGATTCTCCATTGTTGTTTATTTGGAATTGTTTATCAAATGTCAATTTGATTTATGTTTATGTTTTTTTTTTGTTTTGTTTTGTTTTGTTTGCTTGGTTTTTTGTCTGACTAGTCCGCATCATAAATCATAACAGATTAGATATAGCTTCCTATTGACAGATTGAAAGATGGAGCATCTGTTTGGCCAGTTCACCAGGATGCTTATCCTATCCACTGCAATGTCTGTGTCTTCATTTGTGTGTGGCCTCATACCCTTGTCTATCCAGCTATCTCCATTATACCTCCGATATATCTCGTTGTTAAGTATGGGATTACTTCTCAGCACTTCATTGGTTATAATAATACCCGAGGGAATTGCCAGTACTTTCGAGACAAGTAACAAGAATGATGCACCACTGTTGATCGGTGTCTTGTTACTTTCTGGCTTCCTTCTTATGTATATGATAGACCACATTCATTTGTTAAAGGACCTGATTTCACATAATGTCAAATATACTGGAATGGAATCTGATATTGAGCAACAGCAACAACAACAACAAGAAATTCGTTCCACCACAGCGGAATCTCTGCGGAATAGCATCTGGCAAAGATTCTTTGTCGTTCCATTGCAAAGGGTGGTGAAACCTTTGTTAAAGTCATCGATAACTTTAGGTTTAGTAATTCATTCAATCACCGATGGTGTGGTATTAACGTCATCCATCTTTTCAACAAATGAGTCTTTGAATTTGATCATGTTTGTTGCCATTTTCATTCACAAGTTGCCCACGGGATTCAGCTTGGTTTCAATTTTAATTGCAGAAGGTTATCAAAAATCAGAGGTTAAATTACATCTTTTCATCTTCAGTTCCAGTCTAATGATTGGCTCTATATTGTCATTTATTGCATTCCAATTACTCACTGGTACAGATAGATCCAAAGTTGAACCTAATATAGCGTATCTGTTGATGCTCAGTGGTGGAACTTTTTTATATATTGGAGTTCACACGATGATTGAAATCTTGGGTGACAACAATAAGGAAATTTTATCATCATCTTCATCTATTTCTCCTCCGAGAAGTAGTTCCAGTGAAGATACAATCGTCGTGCCGCAAAGAGGTGAGGATGCTATCTCTCCACCTGAATTTGCAATCACCATAATTGGGTTTTTATTACCATTGATTGCATTATTTGTTAAAGAATGATGATTATCTCTTCTTCAAAAAGAAAAAAAACTGTATAAATATAACTATAATCATAAACAACAATAACACAAAGATTCCACCCCCATTTATTATATTTTCACAATTCTTCTATACTCGTTGCTTACCTAGACTCTTTCTCTTCAACCATTTATCTTTCTTATTTATCACTTTAGCTTCACCAACGGGGACGCTCAAAAGTCTTTTATTATTCACCACTTTACCTCCTGAACCTAAGACTTTAACAGTGACTGGGCCTTTCTTCACACTGCTGTTCTTCAATTTTTGTAACATTTTCAACTGTTGTAATCGCTGTTTCTTTAACAATTTCCTTATTTCCCTTGGATCCTCATTGAAATTTATGTATTTAGACTTGGATCCTTCAGTCTTTAATTCAACATCTTCTAATAATGCTTCTGGTAAGAAATCAGGTATATCTTCTTCCTCCTGTGATGATTCGTCTTCTTGTTCCAATTTTTGTACATTCTTCAGCTTCTTTTCCTCTTGTTGCAATTGATATTTTAAACTTTGCTCCCTTCTCTTTTGTTTTTCAAGCAGCTTCTGTTCTCTTTCAACTTTCAACCTTGCACTTTCTAATTCTTTTACACTTTGCAGACCGGTAGATACTGCTTCTTCCTCTGGTGCTTCATCGTCACTACTATCTTCTTCTTCTTCTTCTTCTTCTTCTTGCGATGAGACCTCATCTCCTTCTTCTGATGATTGTTCTGGACTCTCATCCGCGTCTCTTTTTTGAATTTCTTGGTGAACCCTTACAGCTACTGGTACATCATCCTCGTCTGTGAACTTCTTACTGACCATTGCGAAATCTATAGGTACACTACTACTAATACAATTTGTATATTTGATTTTTAACAAAAAATTTCACAACACAAAAAATTTTAAAACAAAAGAACCAAAAAAAAATAAAAAAAAAAAAAAATTTTATTGAATTTGTTTGTTTATTATGCGCATTCCTCGCAAGTACACTTATCGTCATGAGGCCAAGGTTTATTATGAGGACTTTGAGCAAACCGTTTTCTTAAATCAAGAACCTTCTTCTCCAATGTGTCGTCCCAAGTCCATTCCAATTCAATCAATTGTCCCAAGTTGATATGCAATATTCCATCAAGAAATTGCCAGTCTGTTGTTGGTATTTTCAGAGCCAGCAGGTTGTTGTATGCAAACCCAAAATGTCTCAAATGCCTAAAGTTTCTTAGGTTTGGTATCGATTGGAAACTACAACCTTCCAAAACTAACTTCTTTAAAGCTAAACAATTTTCAAGGTTTTCAAAATTGGCTATATCTGGATTGAAGCATACATCAAAAGTTTCCAAATTGGTCAAGTGGGAAATGTTTTCAATTCTTGCAATGCTATTTCCAGACAATTTCAAAAATTCCAATTCGGTATTTGCAGATAGGTTTTCCATCTTTTTGATTGTGTTTATACTCAAATTCAAATATGTCAATTTGGTTAAAGAATCTAACCCTTTGATTTTGGATATGGAATTTTGTCTCAAGTTCAATCGTTTCAAATTGACTAAACTGTCAAGTCCAGTTATTTCTTCAATCTTGTTCATTTCCAAATTCAAATTTTCAAGCTTGTTCAAATTATCAAGTCCTTGTATTTTCTTAATGCGACAAAATTCCAAACTCAACTTCTTCAAATTGACCAAGTTTTCCAAACCGGTGATTTCAGTTATTTTGTTAAAGTTCATATCCAACTCTTCCAAATTCTTCAAAGTCTCTAATCCTTCAATAGCTGTTATCCCACAGCTTTTCATTCCAAGAGATTTCAAATTGGTTAAATTGGTCAAACCTTTGATTTGTTTCAAATTCGTTAGATAATTCAAGCTTAATGTGGTCAAATTTTTTAAACCATCAAGCTCTTCCAATTTGGTGATTTTGGTACTGCTCAAGTTCAAAGAAGTCAATTTTTTCAAATTTCCAAGATGTTTTATTGCAGAAATGGGACAAAGTTTAAGATTTAAGATTTCAAGATTATCTGAACCTTTCAAATTTGGAATTCTTTGAATGCCGCTGTCCTCCAAATTGAGAATTCTCAAATTGGGTTTCTCTTCGAGCTTTGATGTCAGTTTCAAGAGAGATTTGCTGAGATCCAAAATCTCTACTGAATCACACAAGGCTTGATTATTGTATATCCCGTCCATTTTTAGCTCTTTCAAACTTTCGAGGTTTTCCAAGCAATCGATAACCCTAATATCATTACGGCTCAAGTTTAACTTCTCTAATTTCTTAAGTGTATCAACATTCTCTAAAATGTGAATATTATTATCGCTCAAGTCCAAAACTTTCAATTTGGTCAATTTCCAAATATCTTTAATCTTGCTGATATGGTTGCTGTTCAAATATAAAGTCTCCAATCTTTTCAAATGATTTAAATTTTCAATCTCATCTAAGCTACAACATGACAAATCCAAACTTTTCAATCTGACCAATTTTCCAAGATTCTTGATCTTTTTCACTCCGTTATAACCAAGGTTTAACTCTTCTAAGAAAACAAACTCATCGAGATCTTTCATTTCTTCAATGGAATTACTACTTAAATTCAACGTTCTCAAATTTGAAAGCTTGGTAAAACCAGTAAAGCCTTTGAGTCGATTTTTGGACAAGTCCAAATGCTCTAGATTTTTCAAAGTATTCAACCCAGCAACTGATGTTAATTTAGCACTTATAGCTTTGAACTCTTTCAAGTTGATAAATTTGCTTAATTCTCTGTTTGTTAAAGTTTGCAAGGGATTTTTTGACAAATCTAAATACTCCAACTTCGGTAACTTGGGAAAATTATTCAAAGAGGCGAACTGATTATTTGCCAATTCCAATCTTGTCAAGTTCTTTAAATAGCTTAAATCTGGTAAATTTTCCAATTTGTTTCCTTCAAGATTCAAAACTTTCACATTCATCAACTCTGGAGGTACTGCAAAGTCTAACTCCTTTTGCTGGAAAAGCTCCAAGTTTTTGATTTCCAACACTTCCAACGTTTCCAAATAAGATTTGTTCATCTCAGCAAACTTCAGAAGTGCGTCAAAAATTTTATCATCTAATATATTGGCATCCTCATTTTTCAAGGATAGTTCAATAATATAATCATCAACAGGTTCAAGAGATTCCCCTTTATTTATGCCAATGATATATCTGTTTCCCAACGATTCGTAAGAAGGGTATTCGAACTTGCCATACTGTTTGTTACCATTGAAAACCACAACTTTTTGGAAAATTCTCCTCTTGACAACTTCTCTCACATCTGGTGAAACACTTGCCAAATCTATCAACTCTTGAATACTTGAAAATCGGTCAGTGACCAACAACTTTATCTCAACGGGTAATGATGAGAAGGACAGATGCATAATGGTTTGAGTTTTGTATCTGGTAAAAATTAATGCTTGAATATATAAATTTATATATATATAAATTAACTTCTTGCAACTTCCCAAAACCTGCAATTTAATCTGCAGAAATTAAATTTTGATGTTAAGCTACTTGCAGGTCAAACGACTGTCACCGGTTAAACAGATTATTATCCTGCTAAGCATGTATTGGTATGTGAAATTTATAAAATCACTATGCAAACTCCAGTGAGGACAATTCCTTTACAATATCGTCAGCTATATATCGGACACTTAACAATGAGCCGTGAAGGAGCTTTTGTAACAGCATCTTTTACTCTTCTTTATCATCCATCGGTCTCTCTTAATATAAGAGCGTTCTACTTAGAGTGATCATAAGCTTCCAGCTGCAGGACATGTGCTAGGTATATAACAACACAGAGCGAATTTGATCAATATCAAATACAGTATACTATTTTGGGATGGAATCATTGCAATGATAATCAGAATAAATACGATTCCAAGACCGGTCTTAAGCAACAGCAGTGTACTTACATTGCAACAGATTAAACGAGTTCTATGGTGTCTTGAAACGACGTGATGTAATGGATTGTGTGGTAGCGGTAATAATGGATCTCTTTCATTGTTGCCCCCTCTAGGTTTTTCTTTGAAAATACGTAATTTATCCAATAGCTTTTTGATGCCTTCTTTTCTTCCACTAGTAGTTGCTATTTGTTGATTCGAAGAAGACCCGATAGAGATTTCTCTTTGTGTGTCATTGTTGATGGTATCCTTCGATTCCGGAACCTTATCTTCTAGGGGATGATGCTTATCATTTCTTGTGTCCAGTGAATTTGTGAGACGATTTATGGGAGACGGCGCTGGTGCCCTAAGTATTGAATCGTAATGAGAAATATTTGATATACATTTCGGATTGATCTCCGTTTCTATTGTCATCTGATTGTAAGAGAACAGACCCAAGTGATTATATATAAAATATGTCAAAATTGTTACAGAAATGCATTTTTAACACAAAAAAGGAAAACCAATTGGGACAACTTATGGGCTTTTTATAATACATAACTCAATTGCCTAAAAGGGAAGTTTATCATAATATCAAGATTCGGGCCATTCTTACCTGTTGAATTTATATCACAATATCCAATAATGTCATTATAAAAACATATTTAAATGTCTGCAATATTAAAGAGATTGGTAATAAATGTTGTAAATCACTCATAATACCTCAAAGAGTCCAAAGACACTGAATCAGGAACAGGAAAGTCGAAATATCTATATAGTCGTTTGATTTCTTTTTGGAAATCGCTAATTCTAGTTGTCTGGTAGGACTCTGAAAAGTCAATCAACTTGCAAGTGATTTTTTTAGTTGAAGGATTTTTGGTGAATACAAAGTTTTCAAACTTGATGTCATCGTGTACTACACCTAATGAATGTATGGCCTGAATGCATGGAAGTATCTCCTCGTCAAATATTGCTCTTGTTATATCACTTGCTTTAAAATCAACAACTTTTTCGAAAAACTCCAACAGAATAAATGGCCCGTTCAATCGCCAATATGGAAGTCCAATTTTAATTGTAGTATCGTACATCAACCCGACAGCGTATACATGAGGTATTCTCTTCCCCATTTCTGTTCTCAAGGCCTGATATACTTTGACCTCTTCATAGCACTTGTTGACATGTCTTTGATAATATTCAATGCCGGTATCAAAGACTTTTAAAATAACTTCCGAAGGAGCTCTTGTTCTACCTTCGAAAATATATCTTGTCGCATTGTTGAAAAAACACTTGTTCACTTCAGGAAGGGATTTACTAAACTTCTTCCAATCGATTGTAACCACTTTCAGTGTCGCATGAGTATCGGAAGTATCCTCATGTGTATCAAACTGAAGATATTCATGAACCATGTCTTCCATTTGCAAGGGAACTTGTTCTCTGAACATATCCACCGTGATTTGGAAAGGGTTGGTTTCAAGCGAGCTCCTAGAAACGTCAGTTATATCTTCTTCCGAACCAAGATTCTGTATTTCAGTATTCCCTGCGGCTGATTCACCTCCTTGCAATATTGGAGCCACATCCTCTTCCCTTTCATCAATTGTAGCAAGTTCTTCAACCACTGGACCATGAGACCTTTTAGAACTTTCCTCTTGAACGTCGACATCATTTTCTGATTGTTGGTCTCCGCGGAGTTTTCTTTTGGAACGACGGCGACCTTCGTTAGGTGTATTTCTATCATCACTCATTTCTCCTGTTTGATCCAGTTAAAAGTGATTATAGGATAGTCAATGATTATAAATATCTTCTGCTAATTTTTAAATTTATTCAACTACACTAACACCAACCGATGTCGCATAAAAAAAAAAAGAAGAAAGTTGAAGGACGATAAAAGGGAAGGTGGGCGGTACATGATAAAACAATAATATGGCAAAGATGTCTTTTCGTGTCTCGAATGCTCCAATCAAAAGGATATACGGTAAATGCTAAAAAGTTACAAGGCATTAAATGACTTCAAAATTAAGCAGCCCGCCTGTAATATGCTAGCGTATAATGGCATAGTGAAAATTTACATCTTCTTAAAATTCGATTGAAACAAATTAAATCTATTAACATATACATGTGGTTATATCATAAAAGCATACTATCATCCAATTTTGAGGAGTTTAATTATTTTCCATACCGGAATTGGGGTCATTTAACTATGTATCCTTATACTGGTTTTCCACCAAGGTATTCACTCCATCTTCTAACTTCTGTTGGAATGACAACTTTACCATCATTATCTTGTAATTTAGCTGGTAATTTTTGTTCTAAAGCTTGAGCGAATAACAATGATGTGTTTGGTTCATTGAATAATGGGATACCAAAGTCAATTGCATTTCTTCTCATAACGTAATCTTGATCAACTAATGATTCAGCTCTTGCTCTTGCCAAGTTGAAAACACCCTTAATGTCGTATTTTTGGAAAACTTCTCTTAACAGACGTTTGTCAGTTGTTGGGAACTCAATAACTTCAACAGGTATTTCAACGTAGTTAGACAAATATTCTTTAACTTCAGCTGATGCGGTATAGAATTTGTAACCTAATCCTGAAATTGTCTTGGCAACGACACCTAATTTATCATTTGTTAAATCACCACCAAATAAGATACCTGAAGGAGGTTTTGGAATGTGGAAGTTCATAGTTGATTGCATTGAAGTCCAATAGGCTTCAATGACATCCTTACCGAAACAGGCAACTTCACCAGTGGAAGCCATTTCAACACCCAAGAATGGATCGGCAGCAGCTAATCTTGTGAATGAAAATTGTGGGACTTTAGTGGCGACATAGTTGTAATCTTTGGCCATCAAGTCGACAGGGGCAGGGACATCTTTGCCGATCAATGCCTTGACAGCAACATCGATGAAGTTGATACCTAAGACTTTAGAGACAAATGGGAATGATCTTGAAGCTCTGATGTTACATTCAATAACTTTCAAATCGATTTCACCAGTTTCCAAGTTATCAGATTTGATAATTTGCATGTTGAATGGACCTGTAATTTTCCAAGCTTCAGCAACTTTATCGGCAATTGTTTTCAATCTTGACATAATTTCCGGTTGTAATTTCTGTGGAGGTAAAACCAATGTAGCATCACCTGAATGAATACCTGCATTTTCAACATGTTCACTAACGGCATGAACCAAGACTTTACCATTGGAAGCAACAGCATCGATATCAATTTCATCAGCACCTTGAATGAATTTAGAAATGACAACTGGATAATCAGAAGAAACCTTTGAAGCGTTACCTAATTTGGATGCTAATTCTGATTCATCATGAATTACAGACATAGCAGCACCTGATAAAACGTATGAAGGTCTAACCAAGACTGGGAAACCAACTTCTTCAGCAAATTCCTTAGCGGCTTCAACAGAAGTTAATTCTTTCCATTGTGGTTGATCAACTCCAATAGAATCCAAAATTGAAGAAAATTTATGTCTATCTTCAGCTTTATCAATATCTTCAGGGTTAGTACCCAAGACTTGAGCACCATTTTCTTGTAATGTCAAAGCAATGTTTTGTGGTAATTGACCACCAACAGAAACAACAACACCTTTAGCATGTTCCAACTCATAAATATCCAAAACTCTTTCAAAAGAAAGTTCTTCAAAATATAATCTATCAACTTCATCAAAATCAGTAGAAACAGTTTCTGGGTTATAGTTAATCATGATTGTCTTTTTACCAGCATCTCTTAAAGCTCTAGCTGTGGAGACAGCACACCAATCGAATTCAACAGATGAACCGATTCTGTAAACACCTGAACCTAAAACCATAGTTCCGTATTCATCAAAGACAACATCATTTTCAGTGGCATTATAAGTAGTGTATAAGTAATTGGTATTTGCAGGGAATTCAGCAGCCAAGGTGTCAATTTTTTTGACAAATGGAACAATTCCAAAATGCTTTCTTCTTGCTCTAACTTCCAATTCCTTGGATCCAGTGACATGGGCAATTTGTCTATCTGAGAAACCTAATTTCTTAGCTCTTTCCAAGACATCTTGAGTTAAACCGAATAATGAACCGATTTTTTCCAATTCCTTTTGCATTTCAACAATGTTCATCAATTTGTACAAGAACCATTTATCAATTTTGGATAAATCATGAACTTGATCAACTGTGTAATTTTCATGTAACAAAGCTTGACCAACAGCTAACCATCTACGATCAGTTGGATTGGCTAACTCTTCATCCAAGTTTTCAAATTCACCACCTTGGAAACCAACAAATGATGGATCAACTTGTCTAATAGCCTTTTGGAAAGATTCTTCGAAATTTCTACCAATAGCCATAACTTCACCAACAGATTTCATTGATGAACCAATGTCTCTTTTAACATGTTGGAATTTGGCCAAATCCCATCTTGGAATCTTAGTGACAATGTAATCCAAAGATGGTTCGAAATTAGCAGAAGTAGTCTTAGTAACAGGGTTTGGTAATTCAGGTAAAGTATGACCTAATGCAATTTTAGCAGCAGTATAAGCCAATGGATAACCAGTAGCCTTGGAAGCTAAAGCCGAGGAACGAGATAAACGAGCATTGACTTCGATAACTCTGTAATCCAATCCATCTGGTTGTAAAGCGTATTGAACGTTACATTCACCAACAACACCCAAGTGACGAATAATCTTAATAGCAGCAGATCTTAACATGTGATATTCTTCATCACTTAAAGTTTGAGAAGGAGCAACGACAATAGAATCACCGGTATGTATACCTAATGGATCAAAATTTTCCATGTTACAAACAGTGATACAGTTACCAACACGATCACGGACAACTTCATATTCAACTTCTTTCCAACCTTTCAATGATTTTTCCACCAAGATTTGAGGAGATAATGATAATGATTGTGAAGCCAAATTTCTTAATTCTTCTTCATTGTTGGCAAAACCTGATCCTAAACCACCCAAGGCATAAGCAGATCTGACAATGATTGGATAACCGACTGAAGAGGCAGCTTTCAAAGCATCATCAACATTTTCAACGGCAATGGATTCAGCAATTGGAATATTGATTTCATTTAAAGCTTGGGCAAATAAATCTCTATCTTCTGAAGTTTCTAAAGTCTTGATTGGGGTACCAAGAACTTTAACGTTGTATCTATCAAAGATACCCATTTTTTCCATTTGAACACCAACGTTCAAAGCAGTTTGTCCACCAAAGGTCAACAAGATTCCATCTGGTTTTTCCCTTTCGATAATATAAGTAATGTATTCAGCGGTGACAGGTAAGTAATAAATTTCATCAGCTAAGGCATGAGAAGTTTGATTAGTGGCAATATTTGGATTTATCAAGATAGACTTCTTGTTAGCTTCTTTCAAAGCCTTGATAGCTTGTGATCCTGAATAATCGAATTCACCAGCTTGACCAATGGATAAACCACCAGAACCTATAACCAAAACTTTAGAAACCTCAACAAGTTTTTGAGCATTTTCATCAGTGAAAGATGACAAGATACTAGCACCGGCGTAACTTGGAGTTGGAGGTGGATCTATCTGTGAAGCCAAATTTCTTTTGTTTATTATTCTATATGTAGCATTTCTGGATGATAAGAGTGATGATCTGATAAAGGATCTCTTCAACAAACTTGTAGTCAAAGGCTTTATCATCTTTGCCATATATCTATAATTCCAAACTTGATTTTTGTTGAAACAATGACAATCAAGGTCAAATATATATATGAAAGAATAATTGAGCAATTGGGTGTGGGAACAAAATCGATGCTTAATCAATGACTTTGAGCAAAAATTTTTTCTCTTTTCCTCTGCGAAGAAATAAATTTTTCATTCGAAAACTGACTCACTGCAAGTGTCCCAATCCGGTAATCCATTACATCGCGCTTAGTCTTCATACACGACCCTCTGGCAGCTGGCTGCTCTTCAGTGATCACTACTACGTCTTTCGATACTCATGGATACAGGTGTGATCGACACTGTTGCAGAACTATCGTTGTTGCAGTTTCGCTTCAATTCAAACTTATCTATCGTTACGTGAAACTTTGTTTGTATCTTATTTATTTCGAACTCATGTAAAAGTCCTATATAAATTATATAGCAGATGCTATAAATGAGATGAGTATCATTCATTTTCCCGTCAACTATCCACTTCTTGCACTATCCCACTACCCAACCCAAGTGTATATTATATGATAACGCTTATAAGAAAGGTATATAAATCCCTAAACTCTACACTGTATCATAGATCAGCTCTGGCTAAAACGATGTACATCTACCAAAGCACATGAAGCGCCAAAGTCCCTACATATGCAAAGGGGAAAACTAATGACCGAAAATCGGGGCGTCAATCCGTTTCGGGTGAATAAACAATTTCTTGAGTCACTATTATACTCTACGGAAAAATCCATTTTATTTTACCATAGTATAAAAATAAGTACATCTTCTAAATGATGTGCTCCTAACCGATTTTATTAATATTAACTTGAAAGGCAAAAAATCGATTTGTGTCTTTTTCAAAGTTATTGTTTGCCAGTTTTTTTCTGCTTCATTGGGTGTTGTTGCGTAAGTTATTGTAATTATGGTAAGTATGAAAGATCTTTACTCAACAGTTTACTGTTATCATTGTATAAACTCGATGAGGATGTATTTTGACATTTTTTATGGTGGGCTTGACGATTTCAATAGCTCTTGTCCAGCAAGAAGTAACAGTGGGACTCATCTAATGTTTACACAGTTGAAAATGTATCATTAGATTAGTACCAATCGTGATAATGGAAAAGAAATTTGATTTAATGGGAATTTCTCAAAGGATTTGCATCACTTCCCACAGAGCGTATTGTCTGATTTCCATGAAGTTTGCACCTCCAATCGATGGTGCAGTTTTTATTCTTTACCAGTTACTTTTCCAATAGTTAGGGGTACAACTCTATGTACTGGTGGTGCTGTATTGAATTAAAAGGTGGTTCGAATCAAATTCCTTTGCTCCCTCCCTTATCTCGCGTTGAATCTGAAAGGAGGTCGTATATCAATTATGCAGCAGATATGCAACTGTGGTAACTATCAATCATTTTAAAGACATCATATGAATGCCAAAGTTGATACTATCAGGCGAGACCTAATGTAAACCACTTCTCTACTAAATTTCCACAACTCGCAGGTTTCTAGTTACCAACCAACCTAGATTGTGGAATATAAATGGTCGTTGCATCGACTGGATCAAACGTGATAGATTGATGAGGAAGCTCTCTTCACTTGACAAGATTTACAATGGGAAGTTTTGGGGCAGAGATATATGTAAAGCGCGTATTTCCCATTTTTACAATGACACAAAAAATTGGACAGTTATGTCACGTTATTCCACGACAAACTATTCACATTCACTTCTACTTATTCTCAACAGAAGTAATCACATGCTACCTTACTTTAATATTGAATTGAAACTTTTGGTTAAGAGCACTTCATTTGAATTATATAGTTAAATAATCATTGCAACAAAATAATTTTGTAATTAAAAAAACAGTTTCGTTAAATTCGTTTCCCTCTTTGGATTATCTGCCTGTACAGCTTGTCTATTTCAAGATTTTGCATTGAAGCACGTCTTTGTATTTTTTTATCTTGTCGAAACTGACTTCAACCAAACCTTGAAGAAACACATTTTTCTTGTTGTTTAACCAATAAATACTATATATCAATGCTAGATCTATCTATGAACAACTCATAATCTGGTTTCTTCCCCACGGGGAACCTTTTCATCTCACCACACTGACAAGTAAACACCAACATTTCATCTTTACCTTGATTTTGCAAATCCATGGTACCATTAACACCATCGATCAACAATCGATCACATTTTTTACAAATAGTTCTCTTTATATGCGGTGATAATTTCAAAACTGATTTTTTCTGTATCCTTATGAAATTCTTGTTATACATCCTTGATATGATATCTGGTTGATTTTGTAAAACGGAAATAGTTGACAGTTGATATAGATATGATAATCTTAAATGGTTCTCTCGTTGTGGGATTTGCTTTGGAGGTTTTGTCTTGATCAACGTCACTTCCGGAACAAGCAGCAGCAGCAGCAGCAGCAGGACTGGTTCTTCAACGGTGTTGTTGTTGGTGTTGGGCACTGATTCTTGGAGTTCGTTTCCTGTGGACATTGGTCAATGATTCGAGGACTATGTTTTGTGGTTTTGTGTTTGTACAAGTGAGACGTTTGAGCAGTTTTCGTTGATATGATATTATGATATTATGATAGGTCAGTACTTTTAGGTGTGGGAACTTGTGGGAGTGATAGCCTTGTGAATGTCTGTGTTCTTATAAGGAGAGTATATTGTATTAACACTTGATATGCTTTAAAACATTATTTATATAATCATCAAGTGGAAAAAAAAAAAATACATCAAAATAAAATATTTTTTTTCCACTTACTGTGATGATATGTGATACAATGTTGAAATGTCATTCAGATACCTGTTGAGCAAATACATAAAGGACCCTGAACGGTATCCGGACTCTGTCGTTTTTCACGACTCCAAAGTCCTCATCATCCGGGACTCATTCCCGAAATCAATGTTGCATTATTTAATATTGACAAGGTCATCGACAAAGACAAGACAATTGCCTACATTAGCTTTCAAAGATCATGTTTTCAAAAATGAAATGATGAGATATATAGAGATTGCCAAGGGGAAAATGTTGGAAGAGTTTGCAATTGAGTATGATTCGGAAATTGATATCGAAGAGTTCATGTTGATAGGTTGTCATTCGGTGCCTTCAATGTCAAATTTACATATTCATCTCTTGACAAGGGATTTCCATTCACCTAGTTTGAAACACAAGAAACATTATAATTCATTCAATTCTAAGTTTTTCATACCGTTTGATGAATTACCACTCCCGAATAAGACAAAGTTCGAAGAAGTACGATATGATCCATTGCAAATGGAGAAATTATTGAAAGTTGAAGATATGAAATGTAGTTACTGTGGTGAGAATTTTGGAAACAAGTTTCAACAGTTGAAACAACATTTAGATATCGAATTTGCAAATAATTTTACAATCAAGAAGAGTTGATTAAAGGGGGAGAAAAAAACACATTTACACACACACACACACACACACAAATGCATATATTTATTGTCGTTAAAATGATTATAATAATATTTAATATACAACACACCCTTAAAATAATGTTTCCTCAGTTGCAGCAGCAGCTAAAGTTCTAACTTTACCCTTTTTATTTTTCTTATTATGTTTCTTACCACCAGTGCCGTTATTAGAAACTTTATGAAATGGAGTAGAACCAACACCTTTAACACTATTCATTTTGAAAAATTCTCTATCTAATTCATCACCAGCATTGATCAACGCAGCTTGTTTACCACCATGAGTTGAAGATGTATAAACTCTACCATTTTCAGTTGACGTGTGAGATGAAAATGTCAATTTTGATAAATCTCTTGATAAATCCAATTCACTAATGTTTTTCTCCTTTGCTGCATTTTTAATTTGTTCTTGTCTTGCCTCTGGTAATCTTTCCAATGAGAAATTCAGTTTATTAAATTCCACTTGTTCTTCAAACGAGGTAGGAGTACCATCTTCATTAGGAGGAGGATGAACAAATAATAATTTCCCATTCACATAATCTTTCAAAATATAACGACAAGCTCTACTCTCATCGGCACTACCAAAACCCTGAGTCATATAACCTCTTGCCCTAGCGTATGCAGTTAATAATTCTTGAGAAGTTGGTACACCTGTACCACCTTCACTTATTGGTTTCACTTGTATGGCAATACCATACAATGCTTCTAAATAAAATTTAGGAATACGTTGAGCAACTAATTGACATGGTCCAGTGTATTCTCTTATTTGATCGATTGGTAATACACCACAACAAACTAATTCACCATTAGTATATGCAAAATTCGGAAACACTAAACCGGGACAATCACATAATATCACTCTTGATGAAAGTTGTATAGTTTGGAAATGTTTGGTCTTACCAGGAGTACTAGACACGGAAACTTTTTTGGCTCCAACTAAGGCATTTATAGTGGAAGATTTACCAACATTTGGATAACCAACTAATCCAATTGTTAACTTTGCCGGTTCTTCATCTTCATTAGGAGATGTGTTTGAAAGTTGTGGAGCTTGACTTAAGAATAAATCTTCTAATTCATCAATAGTGATGATTCTTATCTTTTCATCCTCCTCTTCTTCTTCTTCAACCGGTGGTACATAATCTTCTTCAAGGGATTCATTGGCAATAGCAGCACTGAAAAATGTATATTTGATCCCATGTTTGATGAAATAATCAGCCCATGCTTCTCTTTGCTTTGCATCTAATAAATCGGCTTTATTCACCAATAATAAATTTTGCTTTCTTGAATCCATCTCCTTGACATAATTTTCTAAATCAATAGATCTGAATAATAATGGAGATCTGGCATCAACAATTTGTACGATTAAATCGGATCTTTCCATGACTCTCCATAATTGTTTCCAAACTTCTAAATTTCTTTCAAATGGAGTTAACAATAAATCACTATTTGATTGTAATGTAGCTAATTCTCTTCTCCATTCTAAAAACAGTTCCTTTTCTTGTCTTTCTAATTGATATTTCGTCGTCTTTTCATCCCATGTTGGTCTTCTTGGAATGATCAACAGATCAGCATTCAGTTTTTGTAAATTATGTTTTTTCAATTCTTCATCTTTTGTTAATAAATATGGATTCTTTGTCGGATCAATCTTGATGATCTTAACAGTGGCTCTCTTTTCAGCGGCAAAATCTGTATCTGCCAATTCCGCAGTGTTTAAGAAATCTTCCAAGGCATTCTCTTGAGTGACAGATCTCAACTTCACCCAATCAGCTTCATGTTTATCAGTGGTGAATCTCATCTCCCCATCCGGTAAATATTCTACACCTCTATTCTCTTTCGATCTTGCATTGGCAATGGATCTTCCCAAACCAATCGTGTTGGTGTTCTTATGTTGCACGGGCTTTGGACCCTTTGGAGGTTTCCATTTCTTTGGTTCAACTTTTGGAGGCATCTTTTCTCTGTATCAGTATTATACTATTCTATCTCTTCTCTTGTTAAAAGTGAAAATAAAAAATTTTTGCTCTGCACAAAATTTTTTTCGATTTTGTTGTTTTTCTCTCTTCTACACACTACTTATAACTAGCTATGGCTATGGCTATGCACCGACACGTCTTTCATCTTCTGGTTTCCAACTACCTTCAAACATGTGTTTCACATACAGGAGCGGATGCTTTTCATTGCCCGACCCGGAATGGCCTATCCCGGGGGAGAAACTTGTGATCGGTAAGACCAAGACATCATCGATCAAGATTGGAGATTCCATTCCTGTGAAATATTTCCAATCAATGACATCTAATGATTGCTTACCATTAGTATGAACGTTGTTTATATATTGGAAAATGGTATCTGTGAAAATCCCTGGACCTGTCCAGTTCATGATATCACCACCTTCATCTTTACCCTCAACTTTATTTAAATATCCTTCTTTATTCTTTCTCAATGTCACTTGAGTAATGGCAATTATCAATTCACGTAACAGCGGATGACCCAATTTCAGTTGGATTGTCCATTGACAAAACTGTATTCTTCGAGCATACCAATCGGCCCAATCTGGTCGGTCAGGGTCCAGCTCTATACCAATGACTAAACCGGCATTGTTTAATACACCGTTTATCGTGTCATTGAACGTTAACCATGTATCCATCGGTTTCAAATTCACAGTGTCAATATCTGAATACGTACCACCACGGGCAAAGAGTATTAAATACCTAAAGAAGTCAGCTTTCAAAATGTTTTTAGGTAATAATTTATACAGTTCCAAGACAATTGGAACTTGTTGATACAAATGGGTGATTAATTCTTCACTAACACTATCTGGTATAACTTCATGATTGAAATTAACATTATTCTCTTTCCAAGTCTTTGCAAAGTTTTTGAAATTCTTTGGGAACTTGTTGTCAGAAACGCCCACTTTCCAAGTTTGCCAAATCTTATTTGACATTGGTTTTGTTTCATCATAGGGGAAATGAAATGATAATTGTTCTCTTAACGTGGCATCCTTGGGTAATTTATTCAAATTTTGTCCAATTTTTTTATAATTTTGAAATGATTCCAGTTCAGTCTTGCTCAGAATTGAAGTCGCTATAGCATTAGATGTTAATTTGGAAGATGCTCTATTGATGAGACTGATAAAGAGATAAATTCCTAGTAAAAAAATTAGTATGATTTTAGCTCGATGATTCAATTTATCAAATGGTCTCATATTATCATTCTCTCCCTTTGCATATATATCTCTGTCTCTGTCTCTGTCTATATCTATATCTCTTGATGTATCTCTCTCTATGAATATATACAACTATAAAATCACAGCAATGACACGTATATTCCTCTTGTTCTTCTTCTTCTTCGTTGTCTTGTTGTTGTTCTTCTTGTTCGTGTCGTGAAATTTAGCGATACAAAAAAAACACAAAAAATCTTTTTTCCTCGTTGCGTTGGAGAAAGAGACAGAGACAGAGAGAGAGAGACAGGGATGGATAGAGAGATGGAGATATAGAGAGAGGCACAGAGTAGGCGGAGTTGTGCTATTGTCTTTGCATCGCCGATCATTTGCACCCACTCTTATACACAGACACAGACAGACAGACAGATAAAGCGCTAGATAGACATGGCAAGGCTAACCTAACTCTTTTTCAACGTGCTCTGGGTCTGGATCTAGATCTCTTTAAATAGAAGCAGAATTCCACACACGGCACTGTTACCCCTTGCATCAGACACATTTCACTCACCATCTTTTCATTTATAAATATTAATATTGATATTGATATACCATATACACGTATATATCTACAACACGCACTCTCTCACTCTCTCTCTCTCTCTCACACAAACACAATTCTACCAAGTCAACTTTAAAATAATATAGAGAGAGACAACACTCCACTCATAAAAGTACCTTTGCACAATTGAAAACAAGAACAAGAACAAGAACAAGAACAAGACAAAAAAAAAATATATATTAAAACTCCATGAACCACAAATACTTCCCTAATTGACAACAACACCTAATAAGATTTTAACATATTGCGATACATATAAATATCAACGAATGAACATAAATCATTCAGTTTTTTTTTTTTGTTTCGCAACTCTTTATAGAATTCTATTCAATTTTATCCTTTTTGAAAACATGAGACTCCATAAAATTCATAAATCGATCACCATAATCTTTGGTATTGATACAACTGAAGTTTTTCGATTGATTTATTCTTCTCATCAATGTCTCCAATCTTTTCATTGTCGAATACCTTATTAAACAATCAATGACTCCAATATAATATATATAATCACCGTCATCACTTTTTAAACATTGATAAAATTCAGAATTAAAATCATTATCCAGTTGTTGTGTATTAAACTCCTGCTTGGGAACGTTAAATGTTATGGAATCTGATCTTTCCAGTACTGTTATTCGTCGATTTTCATCATCTTTCATTTGACAATCATGAACTCCAATTAACATCGAATAATCCATTATATTGAAATCTTGCAATAATTTAACATCTTTTTTCAATTGATCAACCAATTTTTGCTTATCAGGATTTTTCAAATGTAATCCATAACCATCTTCAAGCCAGTTTAAATCTTTATAAACAAGAGTCTTCTTTGTTGGATTGTTTTTCCTCGTATATCTACCATCAGTGGAACCTTTTAAATCATATTGTCTATCAATAGTATTGGCAGGAAATAAATTATTCATAACAATAAAATGAACTTTTTTAGGACGACCATTAACTTTCATCTTTAATCTATGTAATCCATAAAATTGTGATATCAACGTATGAGGATTTTTCTTGACATAATTATAATAATCTTTCAAGACTCGCCTCAATTGTTTATGCTCTGAATGATGTATAGTCTTTATGATAAATCTATAATCTCTTGAATAATAAAAAAAAGATCCACTCTTACCAGGTGAACCTAATTCTGACAAGATATATTTTGATGTTAATGAAACAAGATAATCTGCAGGATCCAAACCAAAATTTAACCTTAATTCTCTGAAAACTTCTGGTGCATAATCTTTGAATTTGAAATCATATTTGGAAGATGGAGTTAACTCGGAACCGGAAACATCAAATGCCAACTTCTTTGTCAGTATGAAATCCAGATCAACCAAGGGCTTCCTCACCCCTGTAACACGGGATACAGATACTCTAATACCAGTCAACATGTTATAAGCCATGACGTAATTAGAATGACCCTCACTAACCTTATTACCAACTAGTACTTTTTCATCTTCCAAGAATTCTTTCCTCTTTTTTTTCAACTCCCTTTTGGAAATGATTGAATTTCTTAATCTTTCAGCTTCATTAGCAATAGGATTGTTATGGTCGTCATCGATTAAATGAATAAATTCCAGACTATTTCTAGGTAATGGGAATGTTGAATGTCTTGCTATTAATTTGGGTTTCAAACTATTACTTCTTTGTAATAAATTTGACTTTGCCGGTTCAGTGTGTCTTCTATCGTTAACTGCACTTGTTGAATGGAATTTACGTGAAGTCCAATTGACATGATTCAGTTCCTGATCCTGATCCTGATCCACAGGCACCGTAGTGCCACCGACACCGACAAATAATGGATCATCTTGATTTAATGAGGTGTGACTATGATTTGAGTACACATCATGACTATTAACAATTACAATATCGTTATTATGGCTGTGATCCTCATCTAATGCTTCAATGTCGGATATCTGTGGCTCAATATTTGCACTGCTACTGACAGTCAACGGACTTGGTAAATGGGATGAAGTTGGTGATTGCAGTGACATGGATGCATTCATACTTTGATTACCACCATTGGAAGATGATTCTGTAGAAACTTTCCTTCTATGTGTCGTGGGTATTGGGGTTTCAATGACCACTTTGGGTATCACAGCTTGCTTTGGACGTAATGCAAAGAAGGGTTTTGTATGTGTCTTGGTCAGTGATGTTGATGTTGTTGTTGTTGTTGATGTTGTTGATGAGATTGATAATGATGACCTCTTTTTATTACCAGGTGGCAACTGCGGCCTAACCTCAAGTTCCATTTCTTGAATATATCTCTAATATGGGGTTCTATGATGCTATTCTCAATCTATCTATGATAGTATACAAAAACTCACCCTTGTTATGATAATTTTCCAAATGAAATGATTGACAAGAGAGGAAAAAAAACCTGGGTGCTAATAATAATCCCTATGAAATGAAAAAACACAAATGAAAGTCGAGAAAAGAGAGAATCCACGGCAGTAAATTATATCAACATATAGCTGACTCTAGTGTATGGAATGATGCGATATAAAACGGGAACGATGAGGTGTATATACAAGTAGTGAGTGTGTCAAATGGGCGGCTAATCACTTTAAGAGTTCCTTGTTTTGTGTTTTGTGTTTTTGTTTTTGTTTTGTGTTTTGTGTTTTTTTAAAAAATTTTGTTTTTCGTCCCACTGGAACCGAACAGGGTCTGAATGGGTCTGGGGTGCACTACCCCGTTCTTCATATTTATATCATGGGGATGATAAGCAGTACCAAGACATATATATATCTCTACAAGATGACACCAATTGACCCACCATGCCAATTGCTCATTTGCCCTCACTTGCAAAATAAGGAACAACCACTATAACCGCTATATATAAAGAGAGAACCAATTTATAAATCAAAGAAAATGAACTCATTATCTTTACTTATATTCAACTTCTCAACCTCCTTTTCGATTCCACCTCTTCATTCATTCAAAATCACAAACAACAAATCCAATGTTCGATTCCATTGGTATGGTGCTTCATATCATTCCATAATATTTGATGACAAAGCCTACCGCAGTTACCTGGTTCTGATCCATGGTTTTAAAACGTGCCATCACTACCGCTAATAAATTGCAATTGCAGTCCACTCAGATTTGTCCTTTGTAATGGTGTACTTCATGAACAAAATTCGAGCATTCTTCTACAACCAACAACCTTGCTTTGAATTTGACGAGAAACATCGAATAGCTAACTTTCCACTGCCGGCCTTATCTTCTAGCGTGCAATGGCTAGTGGCTGATTAGCCGCCTTCCATCTTCAGATTGCAAAAATGGCGCCTGACTGTGCAGTGCAATGGTAGATCTCTCAATGCTGTAAGAAGCCATCGTCAGCATAAGAAAGAGAGCTGTGAATGTGGGGGACAGCAAAATATAAATGAAATAAACTCAATTCATTTTTTTTTTTTTTTCATATTTCTCCAACATGAGACAAATTTAACTATCTATTTTTCATATTTCATAGTCACAAGACTGACCGTTTGGTGTATCAGCAGATTAATTCAAACCACTGCATATAACATCATGCTATAGTCATCTGCTTGTAATCTGTGGTTCCCAAATGTAGTGATAACCTCTAATAAAAGTCTGCTTATAACAAACAATGTACAAAACTAAAACTAAACAAAACTGAGTAAGAAACCCATTGAATACAAGTATTTTCTTAATGATAGTGACATACCAGTTAACAATGTTTCTACCTAATATATATATGCAATTCTCAGACTGACTTCCATAAACCCATCTTGTGATTAGCTCTTGATTTACTCACCATTGCTGATAACAAATGAGAGACGATAAATGTGAAAGCGTTGATAACTTATGAAAAGAATTTTCCAACTCTTGAAAAAGGTGACAGCTTATGAAAGAAATGACACCGTATGGAAAAAGATGACAGCTTATGATAATAGATGAGAAAATTTGATAACTTATGGTTATACCGCAATTCTTGTTGTATCAATGCTATTTAGTGCTTATATTGAAACTTTTGTTTTTGCAGTTGACAAAAAGGGCAACTTGGTACTTTTGGGATAAGTGCGAGAATAACGGTGTAGTTTTTGCTATTAGTATTGATAGTAGGAGAAGAAGAACATGGGGAAGTATTATACAATAGTTAAAACTTTACTATCAATAAACATATATCAGCAATATGATACCTGATGATTAATTTCCGGGGAAGATCCTTTGATGTTTATCATCTTATTACTTGACGAAACAGGTCATTGGGGGTCTTTCTGTTACTTCGCGGGAGCGGATGATCGTTTTAGAAATAATACTAGTTGTACAGTATTGAATTTGGTCTGGCATTCAACAGAATCAATGAACAACCAGTCCACTGGGTGATTCAAATAATTCTGGCAATTTAAATACTTTCGCTTTGATGATACTATCTTTTGAGTTGAATGGAAAATTTACTTTAAGCTTCAAAACTTTACACAGTAACGACGATATAAGACCAAAGATCAAATGATCAAGTGAATATCAAAGTATACACCAGTTATCGAACCACCAGCAAAAGGAAGTATTCATATAATAATGATGATGATGTTGGTGGATGTGTGTGATGTGTCTACACAATGTCGTTAGTCGTACCCGTTAGCAGTAACACTGTATAAATAACGAATTTTCCGAAAACGTTAAACCAACTTTTGATAAAATGAAAGAAAAGTGGTCCCAATAGAGTATAGTAGTAGTGGTAGTAGTAGGATACTGAATTGAATAATTGGTAGATACCATAGCGTATACCCGAATAGTATCATATATCACACAAACTCACTCATTAAATTCTCATGATTTCTGCTAAGGCGTCTCTATAGCTCTATATATATGTCTAGACCTTGTAAGGTTGGTTGACCTCCCTCGTTGCAAAAGCACTCTAATTTCATCCTGTGTATTTATAGATATGTGAACTAACTAGCTCACAATCTTCTCTACATATAAAATAAAACGATCGTCAGGTCCCGCTTCGCTCGTGCTTAATTACAAGCATCATCTTCGCCAACAACAATAACAAACCAAACCAAACGGTGCAAAGAGCTGCTGGTGAGTAGATCTGGCGCTCTGATTGTCTTGTACATATGTGTTCAGAGGTAAATCTCAGTAACGTCCACTTTCGCAGATAACGGTGCTACACATCCCGACTAATGCAATTTTTTTTTCGTCAATTCGCATTCAGGTCACACGCCAAGCAAATTGTCGCTCTATGGCTTTGCAACAGCAGCAAGATGTACGTGTGTATGTGTGGACATGTGTTGTCGGTGTGGCTAGAATCCTGGAAAGCCCTGTGATCACCGACGAGGCACATGTACACAAGTGAAACACCGTATGCACCACTTCCGAGTCTGGAGGAATAAAAAACGCTCATTGGACGGTGTAAATTTCACAATGCCGATTTTTTGGTGATTAGATCAATCTGATAAAAATTTTCACTTTGGGTTATTATCTCGCTGTGCATGAATAATTCCAACGAATGAGCAAACTTTGAATCATTTGGAAACAATGGTAAAGCACCATCGCTCAATTATCTTGGCTTTAAATAAAGGAGAGCATGAGCGCACCATTCATCAACTCTTGGACAATTCCTCATTCCATTCAATTAGAATTTTTTGTTTTGTGATATTATGAAGATCTCGCTGTTAACACTCGCTTCTTCTTATTCTATCTTGGCTTCCTTGGCCGCAGCTGATGCCAATTGGAAGAAGGCAACCTCTGATGAAATTGCATACTTGTCATGTTCAGCGTACCTAACCAAGAGTGCGCTTTTCTGTGAGGTTCAAAAGCTGAAATGTTTATGTAAGAATCAACCTGCCTTGGCTAGTATGGCAAGTTGTTATATCAATGGGTTTGATAATTCCACAACCAAGATAAATTATTTCTTGGATGAATGTTCTCAGAAGGGAAATGTTAGTTTGACCTTGGATGAATTTTATGCTTCCTATGAAAATGCTACACTGAATCATTTGTTTGTCAATTCCACTGCATCAGATTTCAATGCAACACTGATCAGTTATTACCCAATTGAAATAAGTGCAGCCAAGCTGCAAAGACATTGGGAATCACAAAAACTGAGATACTTCAATGAAAACAGATCTGTCTTTTATGGATCTATATTGATTGCATATTGGTTTTTGGTGATGTTCCTTGCAGGTCTGATCAACTGGACTTTATACTTTTGTCCAAGATTAGGACATAACGGATTTACCAACAGTTGGAAGAAGTATATTTCAATGCCAGCTTTTGGTAGCTATAATCATGATGTTGAAAAATCTGTTGCCGGTGTTTTCAAATGGCTTGTTCCAACAAGATTAGAAACCATATTAATTGTCTGTTGGTTTGCATTAATTATACTGTTTGAAAGTTCTAATTTCCATCATGTTAATAAGGATACCCTTTGGAAGAAGAAAGAGGCTGAAATTGGTAGATATATTGGTGATAGAAGTGGTATCACTGGTACATCTTTGATCCCATTGTTATTGTTATTCGCTGGAAGAAACAATTTCATGCAATTTTTCACAAGATGGAGTTATTCAAGAATGTTAACATTGCATAGATGGACAGCTAGAGCTGTTTTCACGATTATCTTGATACATGCCGCTGCAATGTCTTGTTCAAGTATTGCATTGGGTAAATACCAATCTCGTAATCATGAAACTTACATGAGATGGGGTATTGTGTCATATGTTGCATGTGGTATCATGATGTTTCAAGGTTTGTTATTTTTCAGAAAGAGATGTTATGAAGTTTTCTACATCATTCATTTACTCATGGCTGTCTTTTTCGTCATCGGTGCCTGGATACATGTCAGTGAATTTGCCTATGCTCCATGGTTATACGCTGCAAGTGCCGTTTGGTGTTTTGATAGATTTCTTAGAATACTCCGTTTAATCGCCTTTGGTGCCCCAATTGCCACTGTGGAACTGAAAGCTGAGGAAACTTTGAAAGTGACGGTTTCAAGACCTTCATATTGGAAACCATCCCCGGGACAACATGCTTTTGTCCATTTCTGGAGGCCTTTATCATTTTTCCAATCTCATCCATTTACTATTGTCGATTCTATCACTAATGATAATACTATAACTTTTTACATCAAAATCAAAGGTGGTATTACAAGCAGTTTGTATAAATATGTCAATGCATCTGCCAATAAGACTGCTCAAATTAGAGTTTCTGTTGAAGGCCCTTATGGTTCTGCTGCTCCTTTGAAAAGATATGATAACACCGTCTTCTTATCTAGTGGTCACGGTGTACCAGGTTTATACTTTGAAGCAATGGAGCTTTTGAAACGCAATTCATCAAATCAAACTGTCAAATTTTACTGGATTTTAAGACATTGGAAATCGTTGGATTGGTTTTATTCAGAATTGGCAAATTTTGAAAATACAAGCATGAAACCAATTGTTTATATCACCCAACCAGATCATAAGGACGGTTTGGTCTTGCCGTCAGCAGTAGCATCTACAGAAAGTGATACTGATGAGGAGAAAAAATCAAATGAATTTGCATCCACTGATATCATCTCCGAATTGAAATCAAGTTTGTCATACATCGAGTTTAGAGAGGGTAGACCAGACATTGCTGCAATCGTCAGTGAAGAAGTCAACACTGCTCAGGGATCATTGGCAATTGTCGCTTGTGCACATGTCAATTTGGTTGACGATGCAAGGAAGGCTATTGTTAACGAACTCGGTGGAGCTAAGAACGATATTGAATTCTTTGATCAAATTCAAGTTTGGTAATGTTTTTGTATAATGATTTTGTTTCGTTTTTCCTCTTTGCTTTTCCTGTTCTGTTACATATACTATTTATTTATTTATGCCATGAGAAATGTTCATCTCGAACAGTTTATTATTACAAGTGTCCCAACCCATGTAGTCAGTATCGTTCACGTCTTCAGTAAAACTATTTTGACAAACACAAACACAAACACAAACACAAACACAAAGAAAAAAAAAATTTATAAAGAAAGTAAAATTAGATCCGTAATAGATAATCATTGCAAGATATAATATAAGATAATGTCTGACAATACAACTCAAACTATTCAACCGCCTCCAGTCAAGAGGAAACGTCAAGCACGTCCTAAGAAAGTCACTAGCGATGGTGCATCTAGTCCTGCTCCACAACAGACTCCACTGCAACGTAATCGCCATCAACATAAGAAGGATGATGAGTCAAAACCAAATCCAAAATACTTGGAAATTAATAAACTCATCAAAAAATTCCGCCCATTGTCAGTTAATGGTAACCTGATAACGTCGTTGTCTATGCCGCTACTGCAGCTTTTGAAGAAATCTCTTGATCAAGATATATATTTTGTTTTCCAAATAGTGCCTTCTGATCCAGATTTCCCTTTTGAAATGGAGAGTTTGAAGTTTTCATTATTCATACCGCTGAATTATCCATTTTACCAGTATAATGATCGGGTCACAAGACCATCGATAGTGATATTGAATAATGATATCCCAAGAGGATTTAGTGTTAATATCGAAATTGGATTCAATGAAATTATAGATAAATGTGTGGAGTTAAAGTCTAACAAGAAACAGAAAAAGACAAGAAACAGAAAGAAGAAGAAACAACTGCTTGGTGACGAAGAAGATGATGGTAACGATGATGAATTAAATCATGATATAGAGTTGGTTCAAGGAACTGACTTGTCATCAATACTACTCACATTGGATAAATATTTGGAAAAATTTCTAAGTAGGGAAAAGAAGGAGACTATCAAGATTGTGAGACATAAGAAGCAGCAACAAAAATCAACAGAAAACGTTACTCCTGCTGCTGCTGCTGCTGCTGTTGAGCCTATCGTCAGGAAACAGGCAACAGTGAAAATCCCAGTGGAGATTATGGAGTTGAGAAAGAAAGAACTTCAAAAATTTCTTCAAAGGTTGGAGAGACAACTCAAGATCAAAAAATTCAAGTCAACACAATTTAATGACATTTACTCTATTATAGTCCCGCTCAGAAATGAATTGCAACCTAAAGGGTTGTCGGTGGATGTCAATAAGACACCACCTTTGATGGTAGAAAATTTACCATGCCGATTACATATTCCTACTGATTATTTATTCAACAAGAATAAGCCAATCAAGTTGGAAATTGATAAAACTTTCATGATAAATTTGGTTTCAGAATATGAGGACTCCATGGAAAGATTGGAAGTTTCCTCGAGGATAAACAAGTTGATTGCCAATTTCAATAACATTGTTTCAATGAAATTTTTATCGGAGAATATGGCAGCTTTGGATAATTTAAAGCATTCATTGACATCACAGTTGAATTTCTTTGCATTCAATTGTAAATCATTGATGAGTGAAAATTTTGAATTTTGAATTTTGAATTTTTGAGTTTTTCTAGTTCATTATACACAATCCGTAATATATACGTTTTTTTCCTTTTGAGGTCTTGTCCATCTAATCAAATCGCCACCACATGTAAACACCCAAATATATCTTTTATTGAACCATAACCCACTTAACCTTCCTAATTTTAAATCATGACTAGAGATCAGTTTCAATATCGGCACACCGCTTAATCCAACAAATGGGTGAAGAACAGGTGTGTTCCCCAGTGGAGCCCATCTCAGTGTCTGCAGATCCTTTGACATACTTTTCCGACCACTAGCCATCGAACTTCTCATATCCATACTAGTAGCACTATTGATGTTTTTCAACGAAACTTGAGATTGAGAACTCATCGTTTGGGCAATCGACAAATGTTGTTGTTGATGAGCCGTAGAAGATGACAACGATGAAACAGAGTTCGAATGCTTGTGTCTTGGAGAAGAAGTTAGATTCGAAATTTTGCGACGATGAGAAGATGATCCCTTTTGAGATTGGAAGATCCCACTGTTCAGTGTTTTCAAATTGGGAGAGTTTGATGATTTTGAACGATGTTGAAGTGGGATCTTGATTTTGGGCAAATTCCTTGGTTGGAACTCCCAAAATGTTAAGATTCCATCATCACCAACTGATGAAACTCTATACATCAAATTGGTTTCCGATTTCACATAATCAATCTTGATTGCTCTCACCCAAGAAGCGGCACCTTCCAATCTGGCAATCAACTTTAAAGAACCAGATATTTCAAAAACAGATATGAAGTCATCTTCACCACCGACGAATAAATATTTACCATTTTTGGAGAATTCAGCACATAACAATCCACCATAATATGAGGGAAATATATCTGTTACAGTCAATTTGGAAGTATCCATCAATTTTAAAAATCCATCATCTGATAATATACAACACAAATTGTCAATCATTGGATTAAACTTTATCCCAGTTATTGGCTTATTTGAAACTTGGAAATGAATTATTGGATTAGACTCTGCTTGATCTTCAAGAGTTCTAAATTTTTTGGCATATTGTTCTCTTCTAATATTATGATTACTATCATAATTGTCATCATCTTCAAATTCTCTATTGAAAACCATAACTTCCCCATTTGCAAAACCAGTGTAAATAAACCTTCCACAGGGGGACCATTCTAATGAAAGAACAGGCTTATTGCAAAGTTTGGCATTCTTGTTCAACCTTGAATATTTCATCTTGAATGGATTCATCCAGACCAAATCACCCGATGAAAATCCAACAACTATATCCAAATTCTTTTCATGTCCCTTTGGGGAAGTAAACGTAGATAATGCCGTTATCACTCCAACAGTGAACAAAACACGGACATATGGAATATCAATTTCAATCTTGGTATAATCATCACTCAAATTGATTATGTTTAAAAACCTTCCATGAGTAGTGACCATTAATTCGTTAACAGCATTTAATTTCTTTGACAATCCATCTGTAGTGGAAACCTTTGTGATAAAAGTCGAACTTGACCTGGTCAAAGAAGATTTTGGAGCTTTCAAATCTGAGTGATGATGAGAGGATGGCACAGTTGAGACTGGGTCCTCATTTTTCTTACTCCCACCCCAAAGCTTCATCTTGGTATTTCTCTGAGTAATGGTATTTGAACGGCCCATCAAATTAAAGTTGGAACTTGAAGATGAAGGTGATGGCTCAGCATACGAGACAATCTCTGCCAAACAACCGGGCGTTAAATGAACTGGCTTGAAATAGTCTGATGATAACGGGTTGACTCCTGATCCAAGTGGTAACTGATCTGGTTTGTATTGTGACTTAATCTCTTCCAAGGACAATGGATTCTTAATATTATCATGGTTCAAATTCCCAATTGCCGAATGGTACTTCCTTATATTGCTCTCGGTAAACGGAGAGACACTGATATATGTAGAAGGGTCGGTGACCAATAGTGGTGTTCTTGGGATTTTCAACGCTATATCAGGTGTGAACAAGCCGTCGGCAGTTTCGAATTGAAACTCCTCCTGCTTCAATTTAAATATGGAATTGGAGTCGACAGTGGTGATGGGGAACAAAGAAGAGCCCAAAAACGTAGTGGCAATGTTCTTCGCCAGCTGCTGGCTTGGTGGCGGTCTGCCAAAGTCTCCGGGAATAAACATTGTTCTTCTAGAATAACTTCCGTAGTTTACTGAACTTTGTGGCCTTCTCCATTTTGTTTTTTTGTTTTTTTTGTTGTTTTTGTTTTTGTGGATTCTTGTACCTTCTTTCGGTGAATGAGACTACAAAATAATTGTCAAAAGGAAAATGTGGGGGCGTAATTTTTTATTCTTCAATTAAACTATACAACAACGTGAGTTGTTTGACCAACTCTTTCAAACCGGCCAACGACACATCATTGTGGTAAACGTTATTGCTTTCAACGTTCACCACGCGGATTTTTTCTTCCAAAATGGCATCTCTTTTCAAGACTCCAACGGTCAATTTCTCCACTTCGGCCAACAAATCTTTGGTCTTTGAGTTGATTGGTTTGTTCGATGGACCCATGGAAATGGCCACAGCATTCAATAACTGAAAGATTGGAACCAAAATCTCAAAGAGAGAGATAGTTGTTGTCGAGGAAGATTGCACTTTTTGATCATGAAACTCACTAGGCAACGTCAAAGGAGTATCTAATGATAAATTAGTCAAAACCATACTGTTCTTATCGTGGTTCAATTCATCGAACCTGAGATCCACTCCGAGATCTGGGTCAATCTTGAGAATCGTTGAGTTTTTAATGATATTGAAAACATCAGATTGTACCAACTTGTAAGCTCCTACTCTTGTTTCAGCAACTCTTATCAAAAAGTACAAGGTAGTTTTCAAAGAGGTTAATTCATATAACAACCCATAAAGAGTTAAGCTTGGTTCATTTGATGAAGGCTTGGAGCATGACGCCAACAAGTTGTCTGTTCTCTTGATAGATCTGACCAATAATGACAAATAATCATTCTTTATCAACCTTTGTAAAATCAGTTTATCCAACAGAGCCGATATTTTGACCAATTTTTCCAAAAACAATAACGAAGTGACCCTTGCAGAGCTTTCACCGAGGATGGAGTCATTGAAAATTTTTTTCAAAAGCAGCTCATTTTCTTCCAAGTTTAATGATTTAAGTAAATTGGTAACAAGTTCTTTGGAATTCTCAACTTGCTCCAAATATTTGTTTGCCAAGATATAAAAGTCAGATCTAATCTCAGGGGTTGAATGTGTGGAGAGTAAACCGTTTATACACGTTTGGAAAATTGGTAACAATCCATGATAATTGATATTGCCGTTGGCATCATTGCTTTGATCATATAACAACACGCATAGGGAAACCAATTCTTCAGCAAACGATATATCGACAGCCAAATAATCATTAATCTTTGGTAATACTGCTTGAAATACCTCCAATATGATTGTGGTCTTGGTACTTTCATCAACTTGACCTTGTGATACAACAAGTTGAATTAAAAATGTCCATGATTTTAAAAATTCCAATTGCAGAGCTTTAAAATCATTGAATGCGGAATAATTAATCAAGTATTTCTCAATGTTTGCCGCTTCTTTATTGATATCTGCTAACATCGAAGTTGAGTTAGTGTTAACGCGGGTGGCAGTCAATTCAATTGAATTGAGTTCGACAAATTGATGGAATGCAGACATGTCATATATCGGGTTATCACTACTCAATAGATCATAATCTTTGAGCTTTATTTGCTTCAAGAGGTAATTGTAATCAAATTCACCAAATAATCTCATCTCAAATGGTTCCACAATTTTGACAAAATTAAATTCAAGAATGTCAAGAAATCCTAATATCTTTGGAGAACCATCCAATATAGCATCACCGTTTATCAATGATTTGATATATTTAGTCCTCAATGATAAAGAGCCAGATATTGAAATACTACTCAATTCAATCAGTAAGTATTGTGATACAAATTTCCTGTATTGAATGAACGAAATCAAGGCACCAATTCCTTGGCTTTCCGTAGTCAAGATATTTTGGTTTGACAAGACATCATCGAATCTCAAACTTTCAAACAAAGTTGTTGTTGAGTCCAAATTGATATCAGAAGATAACAACTTGATAAACAAATTAAAATCTGGATTATTTCTCAACTTGGGTAACACGATAAACCTTGAAATTGGATTCTTACACAATTTCAAAAGTATTTCCATGACAATAGCAGCTAGTCTAATAGGAGCATAAGTAATATTCTGTCCATCTTGTAAACTGTCAATACTTGAAATCAAGATATATATCAAAGTCTTGAACAAAGATCTTTCTGAGTCCAAATCACCAGCTATCAAATTGTTATAGCCTTTGGTTTCGAACCCTAACAAAAAATGAGCTATTGTTGGTTCTGTATCTGTATTAGATAAATTCTTGTCCAAAAATTTCAACAATTTCAATTTTGTAGTCAAGATTCCATCTTGAGTAACCTCAGTTGATAGTTGATCAATGAAAGCATTCTTTATTCTTTCCGATTCATCAATTGTTTCAAAAGTGGTCAACAATATTGTCTTGCTGCTAATTTTATTAGCACTCTCATTAAAGCGTGGTGATTCACTGATTTTACTCAATATTTCAAGTGAAGTCTTGGCAATCACAACGTGTTCAGAACCAACGTAAAGCAGTAAATGAGCCACCAATGGAAGTTTGAATAAAATTGCATCATAAAAAGTTCTCAAGCCATGAGTTCCGAAATTTGTAGGAACATATGCCGGATTACTTGTATCCTTGATCAATGGCATTGCTGTTTTGATATAATATGATTGCAAAGATAATATTCTGTTGATTATCACCAATCCCAGGCTTAGATTTTCAACAATGCTTGAATCCGAAGGTTTATCGGCAGTTTCATCGATACCCACTGATACAATGTCAAGCAACAGTGAATAAACTTTGTTATCAAACAAATAATTCATTACCAGTGATGATGGTTCCAGCTCAACAAATATTTTAAAATTTAATGGCGCTTTAAATAAATTATCAACTTTGGTCAAATGGCAATGCTGTGAATATTCAATCAAGTTCTTATCTTTGATTGAATTCAACACGTTTGAAATAATTGCTAAGAGTGGTTTTTGCAATTTGAGTCTTTCATCAATTGATAAAAAAGATTGTGTAGAACTTGCAAAAACTTCCTCCATCAAAAATTCAATATAAGGGTATATTCCTTGCTTTCTGCCGTTTTCCAAACCTAATCCAAGAGGAAATTGAACATTATATTGTGAGAAATTTGTTGAAGGAGTTTGGATCAACAAACCCTGCAACAAATTGACAAATCCCAAGATATCTTCGAAACTTTTCAAAGATTGGGCAAAAATCTTTTTGATATTTAACTTTGATCCATCTTTACTAATATATTGACGAGCTGTTGTATTTTTGAAAATCCAGTTCTCTACAATCTCCCAAATTTTTTTCCTTATGTCGCCATTATCACTGATCAATGACCTCAACGTCAGTAAACAAGCTCCAGTCAATGGTGTATTATTGTTCAAAAATGATTTCAAAATATTCGGCAACTCCATATCATCACTTTCAAACAACTCTTTTTTAGTTTGTTCGTTATTCAAAGCAACTTGAGAAATCACTTGAAAATAGCCTGTTATGAATAAAATTGAGTCTTCACCCAATTCAGGTATAACTGGTGCCAGTTGGGTTCTTCCTGCAAAGGATGAAAACAATTGTAATTGTTCGTCTTGAACAGGTTCGGAAAGTGCCTTGTTGTAAAATATTAAATCTTCGTATATTGAGGACCAGTTGATATTAGATGATGTGTTATTAATAATAAAAGTTGCCGATGTTGGCCCCATTGATGAGTTTGATTGTAAAAAATTATACGTTTCAATGGCATTATGTTCTCCCGATGCGAAAGCGCTCAACATTAAACAAAAAGTTGAACGCATCAAGGCAGAATTTGATGAAGACGACCATTTGATAAATCCAAATAATGGTGAAGTCTTTTCCCAAAATCTGGATGCCAATGCTGGTCTTGATGAGTACAAATAGAAAATTGTCAAATAAAACCTTTCCAAGTCCAGTTTAGTACTGATTTGATCAAGATCGAAATTATCAGAAGACAATAAACCGTCTTCCTCTGAATCTCTCAATTTGGTCAACATGAATGCAGAAGTGGTTATGAAGGATTCCAGAAAATTGGCAAACAATGGGATGAAAAGACTTATGAAATGAGATGATATTTGAAACTCCGTGCTATGAAGATATATCGGTGGTACAGAGTCATCATCAATCACAGATAAAGTATGTTCTTCTTGTAATCTCCTCTTTAACAGAATTGTCGCCTGTTCATCAATATCTAATATTTGCTTTGGGAATAACTTGGGTATGTGTTTTTGTAAAAGTGATCTAAAATCATAAAATGGGTGGACGGTTGTGACAGAATCATCATTCCCTGTAGTATCAGCGGCTACACACATCAATTGTTCGATGGCGCCTAATGCAACACATGATGCCATAGGTGCTGAACAACTCGATTCAAACTCAAATTCCTTTGATCTTGAAGGTTCTTCGTTACACCATTGTGTGAAATATGTAATAAACACCAATATCACTACTAATTTCATTGGTTTATTGGATATATTGTCTTCCTTACTCAACTCTTGCTTGATAAGGGTATCATAAAGTTTTTTCACTTCAACATCTGTTAACTGAGAAATTTGAGAACAGTATGCAAAGAGCCCTGGCAAATAATGTATCATGAATAAATCGTCAGGGTCATACTTGTCCAATATATTAAAATTATTGATAAATTGTTCAACGTTTAATTTCTTTCTTGTCACCAACCCCAACAGTACTTCACCTAACATTTCGTGCTCTTTATATAAGAAGTCCCTTCTGAACTTGATATTCTGTTGTAAATGGATGGACCCATATATTCCTAAAAGCTTTGATCTCTTGATCATATTTTTCACTTCTAACAATTCGTCTTCCACCATTTGAAAACTCTTGAACAAATTGTCAACGGATGATACCAAATTGACATGATTGATATCACTATGTGCATTAAATAAATAAGAGGCAATCGACAAAATATTTTGCCTTCTCAAGTAGAAATTTGCCTTTGCTGAATCCACTATAGAAGTACCTAAATTGTGGGAAGCAGAAGCATGATAAATCAATTCAGCGCTCACCAATTCGTCGAGATTCAACTCATCACTCAATTGGATCAGTGAAACAATGAAGTCCTTGTTAACTTCAAATTCCTCCTCGGTACTGAGCTTGATCTTCCCAGTCTCCAAACTGTTTCTACTAGAATCATTCTTACGAGGATAAGTCGCATTGAGATCTTTCAAATCTTCGGACAACTCCTTGATCAAAAGATCTGTCTGGTGTGTGTCTTGTGTCAGAATACTCTCGTATAGAGCTTCAAACATGAAAAGCCCCCAGTGGAAAGGCATACCTGCTAGATGATTGTAGTGTTATTCTCCTTCTCTCTCTCTCTTTCTTTCTCTCTCTTGCAAGTTCCACCAACCAATTTTTTGTAAACAAAAAAAAACAAAAATTTTCACAGTCAGAATCCATCAGCCACTTGTGTCGTAGAGAGTGGCTGGTGGTGTGAGCTTATTCTGCTGAAACAATTTTGATCAGAAAAACGTCAGAGCCGGAGTATCAGATATATATATGTGTATGCATATATCCGTATATAGACAGAGATATTGTTAGTGATGGATATCTGGCCTGACTCTGTAGAGTTTCCTCATTTGGAACGGATAAACAGTATCAACGACTGGAAAGAGGCTGTCAAGCAGATATACAACGAGCAAGATGTTGCCAATTTTCAAAAATCAATCTCCTTGCAAAATATACAATGCACATTATTTAAAATCTGTTCGCTTGTGAGTGGCAAAAATATACCCAATGGGGTGTTGGATGATAGTCTAGTAAGTTCAAAGGAGCTGGTTTCAGAGGGGTTAGCACCTCCTGCTCTGGTGGTGATTCCTGATTCGAAGAAAGAAGTGGAATCAGTCTTGTCATTTCTCAAAGAGTTTGATTCAATGTTGGATACCAATCCTCCTCTACCGGGACCTCGAAGATACGGGAACATGGCATGTCGCTCTTGGCATGATCAGTTGGAGCGTGAGATTGATGACTTGTTTACAAGACATTTGTTGCAACATTACAAGTATGACAATTTCAACGGGTTTCAAAAAGAGTCAAGACATTATATTTTGAATTCATTTGGTTCTCGTCAACGGTTAGATTACGGAACTGGGCATGAATTATCATTTTTAGCATTTATCAATGCATTGATAATGTGTGATGTTTTAGATAAGGATACCATCACGGGAGATGATTTCTTAATAATCTTTGCTAAATATTATGATCTTGTGAAGAAATTGATCTTGAATTATACATTAGAACCCGCGGGTTCTCATGGGGTGTGGGGTTTGGATGATCATTTCCACTTGGTCTACATCTTGGGATCAGCTCAATTCGTCGAATATAATCGTTCACCAGTAGATAAATCCACAAGGAGAATGGTGCCGAGTCCGTCAAGTGTTTTGAAACCGATGACATTACGGAAATATAGAACTTCAAATCTATATTTCAATGCCATCTCATTCATTAGAAGGGTCAAGACTGGTCCTTTCAATGAACATTCACCAATCTTATATGACATTAGTGCTGTCAAGACATGGAAAAAGGTTAATCAAGGAATGATCAAGATGTGGTTTGTAGAAGTGTTGTCGAAATTCCCCGTTGTACAACATTTTTATTTTGGTAATGTCTTGTACCCATGGAAAAGTTTAGATGGATCAGCATTACCAAGGAGTTCAGAAGCTGATAAAAATAAACTGGATGAGGATCTGCTTAAATTGGATAACGAAATCGCTGCACCTTCATCCTGGCTACATAATAGTCATCTGAGACCGAACTCATCAGTACATTCTTCAAATCCAGATCAAGTCATTACAAAAGCGCCATGGGCGAAGTAGTTAGTGCATGCATATATATATATATATATATATATATTTCTTAACTATTTAAGTTGGTCTTTTATATATTTTCAATTTCATATCTTTAGCCATTTTGGAGTACAATATTTGAGCTTTGTAGTTATCGAACTGTGTACACCAATAAACCAATGGTGTCCCCATCTTATCTGCATGGTCATAAACAAACTGGATCAATTTTTGACCACATTTCAGTAACCTTGCATCACTTCGAACAAATAAATCATTTAAATAAACTTCCTGCTCAATCTCCCAAGTATGATAATGTGACAAATAATCGACAAACCCAACAACTTCATCGGTATCAACATTCACTGCCACTGCAGACCACATCTGGAAATTTGGATCAAGAAATCTTGTGAATGTAACTTCCAATGCTTCATTCGAAACTTTTTCGCCGCAAGATTCAATATATCCATCAACTCCAGCGAATAACTCTATCCATTCCGATTTGTCCTTTGCTTGGATTGGTCTAATAATGAAATCAACCATCTTGTAAAGACAACTTTACAGCAGCACTTCCAAAACCAGAAAAACCAAAATTTTGAAAATGCAACAGAAAAAAAAACTTGGTTATTTATATGGAGAATACCCGCGGTTACTGTTATTATATCCACCTGCACCTCCTCTTCCTCTTCCTCTTGTCCCTCTCTGGTTGTAATTTCTACCTCTATTATTATTATTGTTGTTGTTGTTGTTGTTGTTCCTCCATTTATTGTTATCATGGTTCTGTTGAACCTCTCTTGTATTGTTTTCATTTTCCTTACGTCTTTCCAGTCTAACAAATTCATCTTCCTTTTGTTTCAGTTTCATTGCTTCCCTAGCGTTCAACAAGTTATTCTTCTTGGCATTTTGCGCCAATAATCTCTCAACTGAATCTCCATGCCTTTCACCGTGTTTACCGTTTTTCTTCAAGGCATAATCAATTTTAACAGGTCTGTTCATCAAATATTGGTTATTCATCTGTTCTAACACTTTATCTGAATTTTCAAAACAGTCGAAATATAAAAATCCATAACCCTTTGATTCTTTAGTCAATGAGTCCCTAACTATCATTGGAGGTTTCACAAATGTACCAAATTGTTTAAATGTCTCCATCAAGAAATTTTCATCGATCAATTTATCCAAATTTCCCAAATACAAGATGGCCCCAACATCGATCAACGGTGTGGAATCATCATTCTTCGCCTTGTTGATTTTCAAATGCCTTCCAAATAACATCACTCCATTCATAACTTTTGTCACATATTCAACGTCCTTTGGAGATTTGAACTCTATAAATGCAAAACCTTGATGAGTTTTTGATATTTTATCCTTTGGCAATTTTATATGTGATACAGGCGCCACTTGTACCATTAACTCGTACAAGAGATCTTCCTCCACATCCGGGGCTAAGTTTCCCACATATACAGTGGCATCCTGATTCCTTTCAAATCGTGTATTATTATTATTGTGGTTACTCATATGGTGGGTCTCAAAGTGTCCAAGTCAACAGCCCTTCAATTATACAATGAAATGTATCTTACCCTGCTTTCTGTTTTCCAAATACAAAAGAAAAAAATTTCCAAACAATTTTTTTCAGTTTTATTTCTCTTCTACAATTTTGTTACCACAGGATTATATACCTTGATATCAAAGGAGAAAATGGATATGGGAGAGACGATATATGGGTTCCACGTTCTGTGGTGATCTTTCGTCTTGATCTTTCCGCTAAGTTTTCTCCTTGCCCCCTTATGCTTATTTTTTTATGAAGACTTTTCAGCAGTAATGCGAGGAAGTTTTCTTAATATAGTATTATAAGAAAACCATCAAGGCAATCCAAGAAAGAAAGTTCTCACCCAATTAATCGCTGGATAGTTTTATTCTCAATATCTATCTCGCTTCATGCCTGGGTTATATCTCCATCCATTTTGTTGTAATTTTTTTTATGTTATCACAGTGGATAGCTAACACAACATTTACGTACTACGCTCAGACAGCGGACGGTGTTATCTTGTTTCTATTCCGCCTTTTCATTTGCTTTAAAATATCGACAAGTGTAACTCCTCTCAAAGTTCAGATATTATTACAATGCTTGCGGTTGTACTGTTGACCATTTTCGTAGTTGCAGACTGGCTTATGGCGTTTAAAGAAATTTTGAATGAACATATAATTGAATCCTCTTTCCAACTTTCTCGAGCCATTCCTATTAACTGATTCAATTGATATTTAGATTAAAGGAAAAGAGGGAATCACTTATGTCTGTGTCACCTGAAAACTGAATACTCAAAATTTGGGTCAACTCACTTCAAGTCAGTTATGATCATTTCATATTAACAAGTTAGATATTTTTCAAATTAGTCGAAAGGGAGTGAAAAATTACACTACGTTAGTGGTTCAAAAAGATTTAGCTCTGTAGGTTTGATATTAAGAGGATCTTCAGACATTGAGAAACATATATTACCGGTATGCTGATCTGTGTTATGACGCTATCTTTGTTGATCCAAGCAGGATTCATATATGACAATTGAAGGTCACATGTCAACTCATGGACTACTTCTCATATGGTTTCATGTTGATCATGATACTGATCCACCCCGCCGTAATCATAATGTAGAAACGGTTGTTAAAGATTTCAAAGCTTTCATCATGTTGAATAATTGATAGTTTTGGAAAACCTAAGGAAAAAATACACAAAACTGCATTATCGCGCTATTGAACACTTAATGGGTGGTTTAATTCGTTTTGTAATGTTTTCAATAAAAGTTGTGAATATCGATGACTCCATGAATTCGATGGTGATAATGGTTGTGATAAGGAATTACATGTTAGGCCAGTTCTTTTAATTGAACGGAAATTGCAATGTTTTCCAAAGGTGCAAATAATTTGTTTATTATTAATGCACAGATGTTGCTTATAGGCAGAGAAGAACAGAAGAAGGGTATTTAAAACGTCTACTTTTCATTCACTTCCTACGTCTGCTTACATAATGAAGTATTTCAATAAAGAAAGACGGAGAGAGCAGTAGCAGTAGCAGTAGCAGTGTGTGTGTGTGTGTGTGTTGGCGGAGCGACTTGCCTAAAATGGTAATTTTAGACGGATTGTCCGCAACCCCTCTGTATATGTCCCACTATCCATCTCATCGCGTTAACTTGACTAGTTCACGTAAGAGATGAAACAACATTCAGATAGACATGGGAGTCACAGCAACTTTTACAAGAGGTGACACTACTAACAGCTATTACTCGTCTTTGCCCGGTCTTTTTCTAATGTCAGAATGTTTCCTTTTGCCTTTCACCGTTTGATTACATACTTGAAGTAGATTAGCGATCGGAAAAAATTTGTGCTTTAAGTAAAAATTTCAAGGATTGGCCGAATTTTTATTCCGCAATGGAAAATTAAACGATAAGTAAATATATCTATATAAATAAACTAATCTTTCCTCCTTTGCAAGAAACACATTTATATATTTATACTTGTATACAATTATAATAACAGTAGGAAGGAAAAAAGGAAAGATATAAAAAATGACTACATCTGTTAACTATCCAGAAGAATTCAAAGGTTTCGCAGTCCATGATCCAAAAGAATGGAACAAACCAAAATTGACAGCATATAAGCCAAAGAAGATGAACGACTATGACGTTGATGTTGAAATTGAATGTTGTGGTATCTGTGCATCTGACTTATTTACAGCACAAGCATCATGGCACACTGGTTGGAATAAAAGAGAAGGACAAACACAAGTTGTTGGTCATGAAATCGTTGGTAAAGTTGTCGCTGTTGGTCCAAAAGTCACCAGTTGTAAAATTGGAGATCGTGTTGGTCAAGGTGCTCAACTGTTTGCCTGTTTAGAATGTCCACGTTGTAAAGTTAATAATGAACAATATTGTCCAAAGACTGTTAGTACTTATGATTCTGAATATGAAGATGGATACATTTCACAAGGTGGTTATGCATCTCATGTAAGAGCTCATGAACATTTCCTTTTCCCAATTCCAGAAGGTATTAAGAGTTCTATCCTGGCCCCATTGATGTGTGGTGGATTGACAGTTTATTCACCATTGATCAGAAATGGTTGTAAACCAGGTGCCACCATCGGTATCATTGGTATTGGTGGTTTGGGACACATGGCTTTGATGATTGCCAAGCTGTTGATGACAGACGACAAAAACGGGTTCCAAGGTGAAATTTACGCCTTCTCTAGAAGTGACAGAAAGAAAGTTGAAGCTTTAGAAATGGGTGCCACCAAATTTGTTGCCACCGGTGATGCCGATTGGGAGAAACCATTGTTCAGTAAATTCGATTTAGTCTTGAATTGTGCCTCTGGTTTAAGTGATTTGAACCTTGACGCTTTCATTTCAATTTTAAATGTTGAAAAGAAATTTGTCTCTGTTGGATTACCATCAGCTGAAGAAAAATATGATGTTTCACCATTCAGTTTCTTTGCCAATGGTTCATTCTTATCAAGTTCATGTTTAGGTTCAAGAGAAGAAGCTATTGATTTATTAAAATTAGCTGTGAAGTTTGATATCAAGCCTTGGGTTGAAGAAATCCCATTAAGTGAAGAAGGTTGTCATAAAGGTATGACAAGGTGTTGGGAAGGTGATTGTAGATATAGATTTACATTGACCAATTTCCATAACGTCTTTGGTACTGGTAAGAGTAATAAATTATAGATTAGATTGAAAATAAAAAAGGGAAATATAGCTCAAAGAATAAATATAAATATAATAAAAAAAAATTGTAAAATCAAATTTAATATTTTTCAAAATAACTGTATAAACATTTGTAATTAAATTTCAAATCATAACAAATCTTGTCAATTTTGTTATAACCATCAATTTTACAATCATACAATTGATTAAATTCCAAATCTGATGAAAATTCATCAATTTCTCTCATATAAACCAAACAAAATTGTTCAGGTTTGAAAACGTTTAAAACTTTTGAAACAATTTCCACTTTTGGAATCTTTGTAGGTAAATTAGTTTCAAAAGATGCATAAGACCAGCCATGCTCTGGTGTAACGTGTAAAGTATAATAATACTTATCATCAACGATTGAATTTGATGAAAATCCACAAGGATCGAACAGAAACAGATCATGTTTGGAATTTTCCATAATGGAATCATCACCTTCATTAGTGACAAAGATTTGATCTAATTTAGTCTTTGCCATGGTTTTCAAACCTAACAAATGACCATAATCGTCTCTTTTAGGATCCATTTGTGGGAATTGATCTTTCAAATTATAAGATGAAGAGACAAAATTTGGAGTTTCCAAAGGTGATAAACCAGTCATCAACATTTCAAAAGTTTCATCCATTTGTTCAACATTTGATGAAGATAATGACACAGGTGGTGATAATGGACGTTCAATGATATCCTTATCCGAACCATTGATATATAAATACCAATGATCTTTACATAAATCACCAACAACATAAGCCTTGGAAGTTGACTTGTTGAAAAACTTGTTCAAATAATTCAATTCATTATCCCAAGATTGATGAACTTCCATTTGTCTTTCAGGAAACATAAAAGATCTTCTTGAATAGAAAATTCTATAAATAGAATCCGTCTTCAGGTTCCAATTCAAATAATCTCTTGCCATTTCAAATAATTTGTTTAAACATAACAAAGTGGTTATTGTACCACAAGTTTTCAAGATCAATTTGTGTGGGAATACAAACAATGATGATTCACTTAATAAATAACTATCCATCTCATTTGAAGAAATCTTGGATAAGACTTTACAATTGACCAAATCTAACAAGGACTCAATTTCCTCAGTAGGAATAGAACGCAAGCCTTGATCATCATTAATTGGTAAATTTCCCGGTGAACTGGCAAACCAAATTTCTAACAATTTTTCAGGTCCTTCAAAGGCATTTGACGAATCTAAAGTTGCTGAAAGCTCATGATTGACAAAATCACCGTGGGAAGATGAAGGTTCAGGAGTGATCAAAGGGATGGACAGTGGCGACATCGTACTTTTTTTCTTTTCTTTAAACTGTTCTGTTCTTTCGTTGGCTGGTTGGTTTGTTTTGCTATCCTGGAAAAGCGCGGTTGCCCTTGACGTCTCTAACTGGTTCTGTATATATATGTGTGTATGTATTCTCTCTTTCTTATGGATTGCAAGATTCAAATATTAACACGCACTTCTTAAGTAATAATTAATAAAACTGTGGGTGTGAGTCGTGTTATCTAGGTTTGGCTGGTCTGTTGAATAAGAATGCTAACTTGTCAATTGGCATATGGAGTTGACTAAAATGTCTGTAGTTTGATAAGATTCCTTTTGGTGAATAAGTTTGGTCACTCTCTTTCTCTTGAATAAGATTGATGCTGAACTAAACTAAATCCAAATGATTTGGGTTATAATTGGTAGACACTAGAAGAGAGCTTGATGGGAATATGCTGATCGAAATATATATATGAAACTATCCAGGAACTTAGCTTCAGTTTTTGTCGAAAGAAAAAAAATTTTCTCTTTGAGTTTTGAGTTTGGGATTTTCGGTTTTTTGCTGACAGAGCGGAAGAGTTGATAGGGTATGGTTTGTTTGTATATGGATATATACACATCTACAAGACAGAGACTGGGATTGGGACAGAGACAGAGACAGCAGCAGAGACAGATATGAGTAGTGTTACAGTGAAAGTGGAGTTTTTGTAAGTGTCTCTTGATAAGATTGTACACCGAAGAGTGTTCCATATACTAACGTAATATATGAAGAGGAGGCTTGGATCAGTCTTTTGAAGGACTCAAGGAGACAAAGATTACATTGACAAATGATACAAGGGACACAGATATAATATTAAAGGACTTGATAGATCACTTGGCTACTGAGTATATCAAAAATGCCAAAGATTTGGACATATTCATACAAGAAGACACCATACGTCCAGGGATATTAGTATTGATCAACGACACTGATTGGGAATTAGAAGACAAGGAGGAATACGTTTTGGAAAATGGTGATTTGATTTCATTCACGTCGACATTGCATGGCGGTTAATAACTGTTATATACATATCTTCAACACAATTTCAATTTACAACCTAATAGTCCTTGTCCGGGCCAATTCTTGGTGGGGGTTAATGATAAGTCAATGGTTTCACCATTACGTAGTATGACCAATTCAATCAATTTCTATGTGTTAGTTTTGAATGTTAGTAAATTTTTGTCGTTGTTTCATCATATTATGAGAATTATTATAATCAACTTACATCTTCATTATTGGAAATCAATGCTGGCAAATTTTGTAAATTATCATGATTAGTGGCGTTAATTGATCCAATCTCAATAATCTTGATTAGTGGCGTTAATTGATCCAATCTCAATAATCTTGTCATCCACCAACAATCCAGATTTATGTGCTGGACTTTGTTCAATCACCTCTGCCACTATAGCAAATGGAATCGTGTTGACCACTTTGCTCTTGCTCTTGCTCTTGCTCTTTTGTAGTATTGGCTCCAGTATAGACATTTTCTCAATGCCATTACTAATAGATAATCTTTGCACAAGCTTAGCATCTATCAATTTCATAACTTGCTTCAAATCATTTCTATATATGTTGATTTTGGAACGAGTGTATCTTACTTGTAAAACATCGATGTCTGATCTTGGGAATCCATCTGGTGTGATCAAGGGAGTTTCCATATCACTATTGTTCAAAGTCAAATGGTCAAATAACAAGGATAAGTTGCTTTCCAATACATCTTTATTTCTGATTAATTGTTCCAACGGTGCAGACTCGTCCACCTGAACGTCGGTGACTGGTACAACAAATAAAGAGTCTAACGAAGGAGTCGACATGGATGTTGTTGATGTGGCTAATAAATATCATATACAAAGAAAAAGTCGTGTGCTTTTGTGCTTTGTTGTTGAATTTTTCCAATTTTTCGTTTTCCAAATTGAACAACAAAAGACAACAGGAAACATATCAGAATATAAACAACAACAATGAAGTATACTACTATTTTATTCACAGCTATTACTGCCTTGCCATTATTGGTAAGGGCAGCAGCAGACTTCAATCCAACAGAGAGTAAACCTTACAATTTCAAAATTGAATACTCAATTGCAGACAATGAAGATTCTATCTCTGATGTTGTACCATTGATAAATGGTGAACAATTCTCATTACAATTCACTTTCCATAACGATGAAGATCAAGACGTTAGTGTTGTCGGTGTCGGGGGCTCATTCAATGACGCAAGAACAGGTATTCTTACAAACAACATCACCACTAGTAACATTGGTCCTGTTCATATCGCCAGTGGAGAATCTGCCAATTTTACACAAGTCGTTGGTGTTGATGTATTCCCAGGTGAATACTTGGTAGTTCCTGGTATCTATGCTGTTTATAATACCACGATGATGTTGTTAGGATCAAGATCCCAATTGGTTACCGTTGACGATCCAAGTGTCTCTATTTTCAACCCACAATTATTGATCTTGGAGTTGATCTTGATTGCCACAATTGGTGGTCTTGCGTATGCTGCTTACGAACTTTTCGGTAAGCAATACTTGAGAAAGAACCAACCAATTAAAGTTGCCACTGTCAAGAGACTGGTTCCAGCTGATACTACTACCAATGCTGTCAAGAGTTCAGGTTATGACGAATCATGGTTACCAAAGCAACATTTAAAATCTAAAAAACAACTGAAAAAATAAATAGATATCTATATATATGTATCTTAAGCTTCTAATTTCAATTTTGACAATAATGAATCAATTCTTTCCAAATCCTTCTCGTATTCCAAAGTATCCAATACTTCATAATCATATTCATTTTCATTCAAATCAATGGCATATTTCTTCAGTAAATAAAATCTTATATCATCAATCAATTCAATACTATCTGTCTCTTGTCGTACTTCAATTCTCTCAGCACTTTCGATAACAATCTCTTCAAATTCTATTGTATCAATGTACAGTTCCAAATCTTGAGCAAAAATTTCAGCGGCAAATGTCTCCAATCTATGCATCCTCGTTTGCCAACCAACTCTTAATGCATCATATATGGTGAATCCCAAATTGAATTCTTGTAATTTTGTCAATGAAATCAGCGCCATGGTTTTCAACCTTTCGATGAGTAATATATCGGCAATTTGTAAAATATCAATGGCAAATTGTGCTGGAACCTCTACTTGATCCATGTACAAGAAGGTTAATATCAATTCTGCCAATTCCGGCCGCGTTATTGAAGTTAATGAAACAAGTGGGATCTCTGAAGGTTTAAGCATCAATTTGCCACGATCAATAATTTCATTCCGTTCCGTTAATAATTCATTATAAATCTGTGTTTCATGAAATGATGAATTGAACAATGTTTCAAAATATTGTGATTTACACAATATGGCTCGATGACATGGGTAATAATATTTTTCACCGCCAACATTGTCTGTGTTGATGTACAGAATCACATCTGGGCATATCTCACTTGAGTAAAAATTGAATTTATCAGATGTAGAGATCTCATTCGAAATCAATTTGTTGATTATGATCAGTGTCAACAACTCATACATATTTTGTCTTGCAACATCTTCAATCTTTGACTGAATTTGATTTTTACACCGAGTTAACAGTTTACTATCATACCGCGGCACATCTTGTATCTCTGATATATATTCCAACATTTCATTTAATTGCAATTTCATGGCAAATTTTTTCAACAATATCGGGTCAATCTGTTCATAATTGTTGAAACAAGGTACCAAATAAATATAATTGACGATGAATTGGAAAGTTGTGGCGTCTGAAGAACTCAATGGCATATTGATCTCTAATTTATGTAACCACCTACTATTCAATTTCTCTTTAAAATAATTACATCGCCAACTCAACAAAAATCTATGTAATTTGAATGAAACGTTATAATCACTTTCAAATTTGAAGATGATATCACTTGTCTTGTTCAAATTTTTCAACAATGTTGAAATGTATGAGGCAAAAGGTTGATTTGATAGATTTAAATTCTTTGAGATATCAAACCCTAACAAGATATTTCGAATACTGTCAGTCAATGCACCATATATGCACCGCTGTCCTTCAAAAGTGTCTCTGTCACACGTGGCAGAGCCCCTCTCGAGCAAGAGTCTTACTATACTCTCATGTCCACAAAGACTGGCCAATATCAATGGTGAATAATTCCACTCGTCCATCCGGTTCACATTGATACCTTTGGCAATCAAGATATCTACTGTCTCATAGTCCCCCTTCCGGCAAGCCAAACAAAGCTCTTGGAACTCTTCATTCGATGTTTTTGGCATCGTGTCTCAATCCATACATATGAGTGTAATCTATTTGTACAGTACTGTAAAGTGTTGGTTGGTTGGTTGGTTGGTTGGCACTGGATTATGTGTATACAGATGCGTAGTGATATGTCAATCCGTGTCAACTGCCCGATCTGGTAATTTCCTGTTGTGGGTTTTGTGTACATTTGTTTGTTTTGTTTTTGAATTTTCAAAATTTTGGCACATACAGGCTGTGGAGGAAGAGTGGGAAGTGAAGTCATATATACGCCGATGAAAGTTTACTTGAACAAGACCCCCAGATCGATAGCATTGGTCTCCGATGACTACGCTTTGTTGTTGAGGGACATCACCACTTTGTCTGACACCAATGGCTCTGATTCCGGTCATCGTCATCGTCATCATCATCATCAATCAGACAAGAATGAAGGTAATCAGCATGATAAAGACTATCAACCAAGGTGTATTGTTGAGTTTGTCCCAACCAAGATTTTGAACTTGGAAACTTATATGGAAATCACCTCTAATATAAGCCTATGCCATGGGTTTTTAGGGTTGATGTATAATAAAGGTTATATCTTTCTTGGGTTAATCACTAGTCAATTAGAAGTTGGTAGCGCAAGGCCGTCTGAGATTGTTTACAAAATTACCGGTGTTGAATTCGTGTGTTTGAGTAGCGATGAGTACGACACCAATAGAGGTTTCAGTAATGACGTTCTGTTGGCATCTCTGTTACCGCAAAATGAAGAAATTCATCCATGCCATTCAGTGAGAAAGATATTGAGCGGCGGTGGGTTTTATTATTCTAATCATTTTGATATAACGTCAACTTTACAAAGTCGAGGTATCGGAATGAATGACTCCACTGAGCTGTATAATGATAATGATTCTAAATTCATGTGGAATAATCATATGAACCAAGAATTAATTGAGTTTAGAAGTCGATTAAATACACTGGAACGGAATCGTTTCGATATCGATGGATTCTTGACAACCATCATTAGAGGATTTGTCAAGACTGTGAATACCACAGTTGGTGACGATGAAGCCTTACTCACTATAATTGCCAAACAATCTTGTAAAAGGAGTGGGAAATTATTTGGACCTTGGGGGATAGATGATGAAGGTTACGTTGCTAATTTCATGGAAACTGAATGCATTTTATACACTACCAAGTATTGTTTTGCATACACACAGATCCGTGGTAATGCCCCTCTATTTTGGGAATTACAAAATCTGATAACATCAACAAAGATTGAATTTACAAGATCAACAGATGCAACAATGCATTCTTTCAAAAGACATTTTGAAAAATTGATTTTGCAATATCGTGAAATTCATATTTTGAAACTGTTGAATAAAAAAGGAAACCAAGGTGACTTAGATGCTCAGTATAACAAGATTTTACATAAATCTGAATTGTTAGATTCTGGACAAGTTAAATTTGATGATTTGGAGTATTCCACTGATTCATTGAAACATAATTATGGTACAATGGCAAAAGTAACACATCTGTTAGAAGATACAATTTTAAACTTTGGAGCATTTTGCTTTGATATTACTAAAAATGAAGAGATTGGTAAACAGAATGGTGTGTTTTTAACAAATAGTTTTGATTCTTTGGATAAGGCGACAGCAATTCAAAGGATTATCAATAAAGAAGCATTACAGTTATCATTGAGGGCTGTGGGTATTGATTACCCAGTCAATGATTTGTGGAGTAAACATGATTACATTTGGAATGAAGCTGGAGATTTTCTTACGAAATTGACAACAAGTTCAATATCAACAAAATCAAATCAAATCAATAAATCTGGTGGATTAATTGGAGCAATGGCTGGTATTAGTAAAAAATATATCACATCTACTGAATTTGCCAAGACTAAAGAACATGCAATGAACAAATTATTGGGAAGATTAGAAACTCAAATCGAGGTTAAATTACATGATCCAATTCATGATTTCATATCGGATGAATTACAGAAAAAACTGGATCAATACTCTTCACAAAAGGATATATCAATTTTTTGTGGAACTTTTAACATCAATGGAGTTCTTTTCCATGACGATATCACATCGTGGGTTTTCCCCAAAGATTCCAAATTCAAATCTCCACCAGATCTTGTAGCCATTGGGTTTGAAGAAATTGTCGAACTAACCGCTGGTAAGATGTTGGAAACTGACAAGACAAATCGATTATTTTGGGAAAAGAAATTGAGAAAATGTTTGAATAGTAGAGGTAGTTATAATTTAATATGGGGTGGTCAATTAGGTGGTATTGCATTATTTTTGTTTGCCAAAACGGCAGAAACGGATTATTTGAGAAATATTGAAGGTACATTGAGGAAAACTGGATTGGGTGGAATGGGTTCAAATAAAGGTGCAGTGGCGTTAAGTTTTACTTATTCATCTACCAGATTTTGTATTGTCGTTAGTCATATGGCTGCTGGTTTTGATAATGTTAACGAAAGGCATCAAGATTATAAAACTATTGCGAAAAATTTAAGATTTCGTAAAAATAAAACTATTAAAGATCATGATGCCGTTATATGGATGGGGGATTTCAATTTCAGAATTGCTGAAACCAGTGAAGTTGTTAAAGATTTGATTGCGAAAAAGGAGTATTCAACGTTATTTGAAATGGATCAATTGAATAATCAAATGGCTGCTGGGGAATCATTCCCATACTTTGATGAAATGGAAATAACATTTCCTCCAACTTATAAATTTGATAATGGAACCGATATATATGATACATCGGAAAAGCAAAGAGTACCTGCTTGGACTGACAGAATCTTAAGTCTTGATAGGAAAAATATTTTGAAACAAGTTACATATAATAGTTGTCAAGATATATTATTTTCAGATCATCGACCTGTTTATGGAGAATTTTTTGCCAAAGTTACCATTGAAAATGAAAAATTGAAACATGAATTATCATTAGAATTATACGAACAAAGAAAATTGGAGATTGGTGACGTTAATGACTTGATAACGTCAGAATATATAAATGAATTGACCTTAACACATGGATTACCACCACCAAGTTCCGATAAGAGGAAATGGTGGATTGATGGTCAACCAGTTAAAGTGACGTTCCCTGACTTGAAACCTGGCATGTATCTGAATCCACATTTACCTATAAACCCATTTGATGAAACTGACGAAAGTGACTTTATAATTTTGCAAGAGGTCAACTGAAGGATAATTTTTAGCTTTAAGTTGGTGTTTGCTTGTTGAATAGCACATACCCCTCGCAGCATACAACACTTAAATGGGGGCGCTGGAACAATTGCAACGGACTGAACACATGCCTTCATACCGATGCAAGCTAGTTGGCTGAACCGACACGTGAGAACATTATAGAAATACTAATAAACATCATCTTCTCTAGTACACTTGATTTCCACTTATAGCCCTTTCATGTTTTGAAGAGGACATTATGTAAAGAAAGCAATTGAAAAATACACCATCACCATCCATGGTTTACACAGTCAGCACTTGGACGGGTAGTACAGCAAGTCTTACCACGATCACCATATCTAGTGGTCCACCAACTGTCGTAACACTTACTTCAAGTTCTTCACTATCTACAATTTTTCCACATCTTGGACTGGGGACTTTACAAGCACATGTACCACCACGCCAGCCAATGGGATTCCAGTTGTCGTTGTTGACCACCCAGCATCCCATGAATGGGAACTATCACAAAAACTTCCATCACTACTTGTCTGAATGGTGATGTTTCAGTCGTTGTTGAAACTCCAGCTATTGTATTTACCGTAACCACAGTATGCCACGTTTGTACAGGAAAAGTTGCAACAACTAGCAGGTCAAATGTTTCAGGAGGTAAAAATGTTATTTATGTTGGAGTTCCACTGACTACGGCGGTTACATTAACTGTTCCATGCTCTGGATCTTCCACCCTTACCAGTATTTCCACCAATTCGGAAGGTGGTCTTACCGTGTTTGTTCAAACACCAAGTGCGGGCAAAGGTGATAGTTCTCTAACTTCTACTGCTCTGCCTATGTCAACTGCAGGGACTGTAAGTGTTTACGAAGGTGTAGCAGATACGTTGTCAGGATTTACATTTTTGGGTTTGGCCTCCACTCTTTGTTTTGATAATATTGAGCAAGATTATTTTACTTTGACCTGTGTTCAACTGTGATTGAGACTTTTAATAAACTTCTTCAACGCTAGCTCAGTGAGCTAGATTTTTCAATTTCCATCTTCTTTCACCTCAATAACTGGTTGGCTTTGTCATCAACTTGTTAATTGAGCAGTCAAGAGCTTCTATTGATCTTTGTTTTCTTCATCTTCCTTCCTTCAACTTTCCCTTAATATGAACGTTTCTAATCTTTCAAAGCATTATCAGCTTAACAATGTGCCACTGTTAAAATGACAGTAATATTCTCTTTGTAACTGATTTCCTTCTTGAAAGACATCTCAACTTCATATAAACTTCAGGTGGATGAAACTACATGACTGAGTTAGTTATATATCTCAAGCTCATATGCTTTTTGTCTTCCTTATGGAGCGACTCTGGAAGCATGTACTTAAAATGGATAGATTTATTTCTTGAATATAAGTTTAACATTATTTGCAGGTTGCACATCCACATCTATAACATTTCTGTGTGAAGATTTAATGAAATTATCAAATAAGGGTGAAGTCTCGTCAAACTAACTGAATTTTCCGCTCTTGGAGCAGTCCAGTTGTCGGCTGTAGTAGAAAGCTAGGGCAAACTTGATATCATTCTTTGAGAGAATCACTGTCTTATATTCAAATTGTGGAATGAGCTAATTTGGAAAGATCTGAACAAATATGGACATACCAATGGTAGAATTTGACACACCCAAAAGAATGGAGATAACTACTTTATTAGTTGTATAACATTAAGCAACGACATGCAGTTGCCAAAGAGTCAAGCTATAAATATATATATGAATACGTAGAAGTGCATGAACGAACCGGTATTCGTTAAGTTTGTTGTGAGAGTTGTATTATTGTTTCGTTTCTGTAGTCTGTGTGGTATCTTCTTTGATCTGTTCAACATCGGTCAAGATTGATTCCATCTTTGACTCTATACTATCAAGTAACGCTTCCAATTTCTATTATCATAAGTTAGTACCTTGCCATAGACACAACTAATGATTTCTATACATACACTTGCTGCCAACTCTGCTTCGTTCAATTGTTGGTAAGTTTCGGCAAAGCTTGCCTCGGAGACAATTTCCTCTTGTTCCTGTGTCATCTTGTATATCGGTGGTACAGGGTACAATTTGATTTTGGAAGTTATTTTAGATTAGAAACAAAAAAAAAAAAAAAAAACGACTTTTTAAACCCCAAATGTCTATACGTATAAAATATATAAAAGAAAAGAATCTATAAGACAAACATGAAAATGTTAACTGCAAAAGCCAACAGTATGACATTGAATGGTATTGAAAGGAAACTTGAAGAAGATTTTGAGCTTGAACTTGACTTGACAGTTTCTAATGTATCAGTAACTGTTTCCAAACCGGAAACCCATTCTTTAATATCTGAGCCTTGAATGTCAGAATCAAAAGTGGTGGAATTACTCAAGAATACAGTGGCGGTTCCATTACTGTCAAAGATAACACCACCTTTCATGGTCAGGTCTGTATCTCTCTTGATGTAACCATATGCAGATAATCCATAATCAATTGATCCAGTGCCTTGATAATCATGAATAGTTGAATATAAATGATTGGCTTCAGTGGTGTTCAATGCTTCAAAGATATCAAATTCACCACAACCACTGGTCCAACATGAACAATTAGAATTGGTTGGGTATTGTGAAGTTCTTGGAATATGGGCATTTAATAACCAAATAGCTGGCATATCATAATAATCAACACTTTTTTCAGAAACAACATCTTCAGTTGGCATTTCAAATTCAAATAAAAACATCTTGGTATCACCATAAAATCCATGCATTGCTGGAATACCATCACGGTAAACACCACAATCTTTTTTGTAACCAGAACTATCACATGAAACATTAGACATGATGATGAACTCATCATCAGAGTTGATCAATGTGTTTTCAGCCAACAGAGTGGAATCTGACAGTTTGGAAACACCATCAGAATCAGCATAAGTGAGGGCTTGTCCAAGACATGTAGAATTTTCTCCAGCAGCTGTTAAGAAAGTGACATTTTCAGAAGTTTGTGCTGAACTATCGAAATAAGCATTACGAGTCCAATTACCACTTGTTTCATTGGCAAGAATAAAACTATCTGAAATATAACTTGCAAATTTATGTAAAATTAATGGACCTCTGAAATGAACAGAAACTTCTTGATTAATTGGAGCATTAACTCCTTCAAAAGATGTCTTTTTGGTACTCAATGTACAAGTACATTCGTCTGTGTCAACGTTTGTCAATTTTTCAACATTATAATATGCCCCATCGTATCCGAAATTATCAAAATCAATGGCTTGATAAGCGAGTTTTGGCTTGTCCAGAGCAGCTGAAGCGGAAGGCGCAACTTCTGTATTGGCTTTTGAAGCAGACTGTTGAGCAGCCATAGCTGTGGTGGCCAATGTACTGAGACATATATTCAAAAGAGTGGATTGTCTCATTTGTTCGTGTGTGTGTATGGTATATTGTAGGTATGTGGTGAAGTCAAAAGTCAACTGGAAACTGAAACGGAAATTCAAAATTTATAAAAAAAAAAAAAGTTTTTTTTCTGTCGCAGCGGCAATTCGGGCTTCACCAGCAGTTATTACTTCAGGTACAGCCTCAATTCTATTCACAAAAACCTGTACTTACTCCGACGACTATCTACATGACAAGGCTTACTGCTACAATTGTTGTTGTTGTTGTTGACGGACTTGGCATCTACCAGCTTTCATCTGAATGTTTACTGGTTTCATAGTTTTAAACCCAAATGGAAATAAGCTTTTCTTGGAAGGCGCAGCTCACTAGTTGAGTATTTGACAAGTGGAGGCATCTTCTCCAGTTAGTTTGTTGTATGTATTCCTACACAGGTGAGCTTTCATCGCGGTTTCCCCAAATGCAAAGGAGTACTTTTGTGTCAGGTAACTCCAGGCAACAATATTGCGGTATTTTATCTATCTAATACGGTGTTGACGGGATTATCAATCAATTCTATAATTAGATTATTATTTGTCTGTTTTTGAATTTGAAATTGTTTTCAACGGTGTGAAGACAATCACAAGGCTAAGCTGATTTCAAGTAGAGTCATGCGACTTTGTGTATTTCATTAAGCTGGGCTTCGCCTTCGATGCATATAACATGATTAGGTCGACTCTATAAAGAAAATGTAATAAGATTTATGGAATGGAGGTTCAAGTGTAGAGGTAATTGTTGAAGTTGTATTCACCACGTATTTATCTACACGGTGACATGGAAATGATATAACGAGGCGCTTATCTTCAAGAAGAGGATAGAAATGTTCAACAAAGAGAGATATGGAATTGTCACGGTACTACTGTTGATTGTATAGTACTGCTCTGCAAAACTCATAACTCCATCGCGAAAATAATGCCATTTTGCAGTTTGCATCATTCTTCAATGAGAACGGCTTATTTATTGTGAGTATTTTACAATTGATATAATGATGTGGCATTACCAAGATTTTGTCATAATTGCATATGTAAAGAACAATGTATGTATACATGTATTGTTACAAACGTTGAAGTGTATATATACAATACTCTTGTAATTAAAACTTAAACTTGATCAAGTTTTAAAGTAGTTTATAATCATTGGGTTAGCCCGATATACATGATCTTGTTAATTAGTTATACTTAATTGCCGTGCGTATAACTGTGAGATTACCCATCTCTTTCTAAGGTTTCATAATTTCACAATCAAGTGACAAATGCTTCTCTGTCAGTTCCAGTATCAGCAGTGTGTTTTTATGTTTTCTATATTTGTAAAACCCCAATTGCGGTCCAAAATTGGCTGGAAAAGGTTGTGCTGAGGAAAACAATAAAATTGGTTGCTCCGCTTGTGATATAAGGAGCGTTTATTTCCAACCCTTTGTTTTACGGATAATGTGTTGACAACAAACAAGTGAATCAACACACACACTTCAAATGCACTCCTCACTCTGTCTCTCACTTTTCGGAATCATAATACAAAAAATCTCCTCATCACATGAACCTTTCTTCACTATCTATAGAATCAGTGTTTATATATAACTAACCTGGGCTCTATATGTGTTTGTATTAGATTGATTATATATCGTACCAGTGAAAGAGTTTACATGTCATCTTGCCATGATGTTACCTCGATTTGTCCCAAGCCTAAAGTAAAGTTTAAACTCCCACATTGTTCAAAAATCTTAAATCCTTAATGAAATATCAATCAAGCAGTTTAACTGAGTAAAAATCCCTTATCACTTTGGACCGGCAAACTTTTATATATTGTTTTACATTGGTGTGTGTGCACTATCCTATCCACAGATCAATATAAATCTCCGATAAATCAAGTTTTAGTCCTTAACCAGTCGTTTCTTTTATATTATCTCGAATTTATAATTTCGACAATTATGCCCCAATTAAGAGCTGCTTCAAAGAATCATCAACCGCAGTAAGTAATAGTTAACTAACTACTTGTATGATGGCAACGGGTGAAACAACAATACCCATGACACACAGTACAAACACGCTCCTTTTTAATATGTATCAGTTGTGTCGCAAGGGTATCAGTAACGCCATACCATATCGTAGGAAGGCACTGCAGAGTGGTGATTTGCTCCATACGATGGGGCAGGGGTGCTATCTGGAAACAATGGAGAGACGCGCGAGATCAACAGCACAAACGACAAGAAAAGAGGAAAAAAAGTGAAACAGAAACGAAAAGAGGAAAAAAAAGTTATTTATTGTCATTGTCAAGGAATAGAATCGACCCCCTTGAAGATCGATCGATCTAGATTTCCAACAGGATTCAACCACACTCCCTCTGCTTTGTACAATTGCTTGCTGCCATACGGTTGGCCAAGGGCGACGTGGAAGGGACATACACATGGGGTAAGCCAGATGTCCAGAGCGGGTCTGATATCGTCCCGGTTGTCACAAATCAGATCCATCAGCGTTTAGAAATTGAAATAGAGACAAGTTTCCATGGGAACCACCTGCATGGATTCGACGCGAGATTTTTTTTTTTTTGTCTTTGAAATCAGAAACTTTTCACAATTTAACCTTATAAAGTAGAATGGATTTCTCCAATCTGTGAGTAGATAGATAGATAGATAGATAGACAGATAGAGGTTCAACGGCGCTACTTTCTTTACTCACTAACCAGGTGTATTCACTCTTTCACTCTTTTGTGTGTTTTACTTTTTTTTTTTGCTTTTCACTTTTTGCTTTACAAATAGTTGATCATCATGTTCATATCAGTCGCTTTAATTCATTCGTTAATGGTGGTGACCACCCAAGCTTTGAAAATTGATACAAGCTCTAAAAATTCCATATGTAACGCAGCCTCAACAGTGGCTGATGGGTTGATGGACTATTATGAAGGTAATAAAACCGATGGTACTGTGGGTTACTTCAGTGGTGATTATTATTGGTGGGAGTATGCTCAACTGTTTCATGCCTTGTTGGATTACACTTTTATATGTGAAGATGATCAATATGAATCATTGATAAGGGAAGGAATCGTATCACAGTTGGGTGACAAAAATGATTTCAGGCCATCTGCTCAATCGTCAAATATAGGTAATGATGATCAAACATTTTGGGGGCTCTTGGCAATAAATGCTCATAATAACGGTTTACAAGATCCATCATCTTCAACGACTTGGTTAAACGTTGCTGAAAATGTGTTTAAAGAAGTTCATGATAGGTGGGATCCTGATACTTGTAATGGTGGTATAAGATGGCAAATCTTGAAAGATCATTCCGGTTATAATTATAAGAATTCTATAAGTAATGGTAATTTATTTCTTATGGCATCACAGTTATATGATATCACCAACGATGAAGAATATTATCAAGTTGCTGAAAAAGTTTGGCATTGGATTACCAAGATTGGATTTGTTGGTGAAAATGATGATGGTATTATTTCAGTGAAAGATGGTGCTAATGTTGATGATGATTGTGGGAAACCCTCTGATGGAGAATGGAGTTATAATTATGGAACTTATCTCGGTGGGTTATCGGTTTTATACAAGAACAAGTTGAAACTGAATTCAACCTTACTGCATCAATGGTTGAATTCTACAAGGGAAGTGATGATTGGTGTCGAGACTTTTTTCAACGATGATGATATCATGTATGAAAGAACTTGTCAATTGACAGATACTTGTAATGAAGATGAACGTTGTTTCAAATCAATCTTGACAAGAAACATGGCACTTCTGCTGAAATCAGTTTCATCCATTTCAGATAACGTTGAATCATTATTAGAATCTTCGGCAAAAGGTGCTGCGAAATCATGTTCTGGTGGTGATGATGGTGTCACATGTGGATTGAATTGGTATAAAAACGGTTGGGATGGGAAATACGGGATTGGAGAGCAAATGAATGCATTGGCTGTGTTCATCCATTTAATATAGCTCACAACTTTTGTAATTAAATTATTCAATTAATTAATCATATCTATATATATATAAAAATTATTACATACAATTATTTATAGAAATAAAAAGTTTTCATTAACTAAATGCATTTTGAATCATTGCTTAACTATTCTAACATTTGATTTAACTTTCCAATCTTCAAACTCCTTCATAGTCTTTGTCCTCTCAGTGTCCATCTCCTTGACAGCATTTGAAATACCAGATATCTTCGTCTCCAATACTGGTTTCACTTCTCCGGCATTTGTCTCGATCAATGCTCCTCCAACCATTCTATATGATTTACGTGTCTCTGGTACTTTTTTCAACGTGTCTAGTACTATGATATGTTCTTCTAAATCATTTTTCAACAGTGATATCCTTTGTGTATATTGTTCTATAGTTTCTTTAAATTCGTTGAATTGCTGTTGAAGCTCTATATCGTTGTGTTAGTATTCAAGTTTTATCAGTCCACAAGAAGCATGACTTGAGCTTTATCTATCCCTCACTCACTTTGATTCACTTGTGGTGAAGCCATCTTGTAATGATTTTGATCAAATATTTCAACAACTTTTTGATTAAAAAGTTTTTGGTGATTTTTTGTGTCTGTGGGTGTTATTTTTTTTCCTTCACTTCTTTCAATTTTACTACGGCGGCTACTTGCCAGTGTTTGATTATATGTAGTTATTTATTTATCCATACGCTAAGTATTTTAGAGATAATTAAGCCAAAGCTCTAACGGATTCTTATCAGACCAACTATGAGAAATCAGTTATTGATACAATTTTCAATTACAGAAGAAAGTAGGCTCATCTATGATGTTTTCGTTGTTGATGATGGAAAAGGCACAAAAGATGAGCTGATGGCTATGTCAGATTTTAGTAGACTCAAGCCAGAACTGTTGCTTGAAGGTTAGTCCACCGACCAGATCGAAAGCTGGTTAGCGGTAAATGAAATTGACCCATCCGAACATCGAGATGATTTGGTGAAGAGGGCTTCTGAGCTTCATAATCATTTGCAAAAAGAGTTTCTTTTTGTCAAGAGCAGGATCTGAGTCCGGCGTTTGCGGCAAATGACACTTCTGCTGAATATGGGAAAAAGGGAAGGTATCTTGCTTAACAAGCATACGATGGAGTCGGTTGGTGAGTTGTTAAACACCGCCAAGAAAAAGCTGTATGAGTATGGATATAATTTCTTTGGTTTCTTGCCATCTTTATCCAATGAAGAAGCAGAAGAAGAAGAAAGCAATACAAAACTCGAAAATCTCATAAGGAGAAACAAAGGACTGTGAAGAGGTACAAGAATTCGCACTGTTCAGCTCGCATTTAGCAAAGTATACTATTTATAGTTTTTTTTCTTTGGAGATGTATTAACATATTGTTTTGCATTTGACAAAATTCAGAGTCGTTCCTAATTCATTGTTCAAGACTATACTTTTTCTCAACAATACACGAGACTTCATCACACCCATATATCACTTAACAGTACTTTATCTTGCTTTATAATTATTTTCCATTCGAGGCAATTTTCGACAATTGAACCATCATTAACACTTCCTTAAGTACCGTTTCGATCCAAGACCCACCATCTTCAACAGCATTGGCGTGACAGTGTAGAGCTAACGCATCATATTGATAGCCGCAATATCTGATAGATGATGTATTGTCCGCATAAGAGGACGAGTTAACCCAAACGAGTTTTCTTAATGCCAGAAACTAGTCCCATATTTTCTGGGCCCTTTCATCTGCCCCATTTCTAAGCTAAGGTGACTGTAGTTGTCAATGTAATTGTTTCAGTTGTTGAGGTATAGTCACTCGATGTTGAAGAAGTTGGAGTTGGTGCATTGGTAATAGTTGGTGCTGCAGTAGTAGTTGGGGCTTGTTCGCCTGCACTCAAAGTTGTGGTATCACCACCATCAGTATAAACAACAGTCTGAGTTCCAGCAGTTGGAGCATCAGTAGCAGTAGCAGTTGTGGATAAAGTGAAAGTGTAAGTGTCACCATTTGAAATGAAAATCTCAACGAATGGTAAAGTGACAGTGGTAGTTCCAGTGGTGTATGTCTTTGTGACAGTGTCATGGTTGGTTGCAGTATGATATCTGGTGATAACAGCTGGTGCGGATTCACCAAATGTGATTAAGATCAATAATAAAATTGAGATTGACTTGACAATTGATTGTATCATTCTGGATATTCAAAAAATGTTAAATTGAAATAGGGATATATATCTCTTGCAATTTTGGTGAGATTGAAAATATGGGTATAATCTAGTAATTAAAAAATTGGGTGGCTGAACGAGTGAAATTGTTTATTCAAAATATAACGAGTGACTGTTGTGATAAATGATTTATCACAGTTGGATTTGATAGATTGATATAAACTTTAGTTGGTTGAGGTTAGCGAGTGAATTGCCTTGACTTAATGAGTGTCTGACTGATAGAGTGATGCTGATAGCTGATAATATTTATAGATAAACTTAAGAAGGAATTGGATATAAGCGATGGTGGGGACCCCTCCATATTTATAAAGTTTCCATCTGTGAGGGACGCAAATCTTTTACCATCTTTGAACATGGCTGGTGTTTTCTTTTTTGAACATCAAAAGGTGATGAAATTATTCCCTGCTTAGAATTCTTCCACATCTGCAAACGCATTCATTATACGTTAATTTTCCAATCACGTTTTGTATACATTGATCGAACTGGGTTGTAGTTGAATCTCCAGCCTTTCTCGAAATTCTTCTGTGCATGTAATTTACCCGATGTGGATATATTAGACTGCTGGTACACTACTATTTTGCCTCAAACAACTGAATGAAGTGGAACTGCAAGATGGCTGGTACTTGAAAGTTAATTAAAGCGGACAGTCAATTTTTATAAAATTAGGCTTAGACTGGAATGGTGGTGAGCTCAACATCAATACCTAGAGTAGAACTGACAGAGTGTATGACTTAGAAAACACGGTATCGTCGTGTTTTTTTTTTGAAAAGGAATCAGAGTATAGCGAGAGGTGTCGATAGTATATATATACGTGATATCGAAATTAGTCCGAGTCACGATTCTACCGAATCGATCCTTTTTTGCTAAATATCAAAAGGGCTAGAATTCGACTCCGCTGTATTCTTTATCAAGCAGTCATAGAGTTTAGGTTAGTATGTAGATCACATGATCTTTATCGGTCACGTGATTGTGTTTTTCTGTTTCTTATCAGAACATTTTGAAACTCTTTTATTTAATTCTTTACAAAGAAATAAATCATACATTGCAAACCTCTACTCAATATAAATAGTGGAATATTAAAATAGGACTTATATGCGGTCATCATGAAGTTTTACGCCTTCTATTGTTTTGTGTATTTAACAATTTTTGTAAATGTCACAAGTGGTTTTGGAATCCAAATCAAGAAATCAGACTTTTCTGACAGTTCAGCTAATCTTGACAATAAATCAAAAATTGACGCTGTTGAGAAGAATCGAGGAGCTTTGAAGTGGGGTTCTGGGAAATTGATTGGATTCAGGAGGAAAGAAGCTGTCTCTACAGATTCAAGCTCGGAAAGGAGAAATCTGATATATAATGGCTTTGTAGATGGGAAGTACACAGAGGAAGAGCTGGCGGCATTATTTGCCTTCAATGGAGTTGAGGCAGATGTTTTGTTTAAAGAGTTGCCTACAGATCAGATCAAAAGCTGGTTGGCGTTGAATAAGATTGATACCTCTGGTTATAGAGATGATTTGGTGAAGAAGGCTTCTGAGTTTTATAATCATTTGCGAAATGAGGATTTTTACAAAAAGCAAGCTCTCAGCCCAGGAAATCTTGCAAGCCTATTATCATTACTATTCCTTCAAAAACCAACAACGATGCAAACAGTTTTATTGAAAACTTTTCCAGTTATCTTTTCGAATTATTCATTTATTAACCCTTCTGATTATCCAAAGATGGCTACTGATTTATATGAACATTTGCAAACGAAGAGTTTTTACAAAGAACAAGCTCTTAACCCGACAAACATTGCGAACTTAATGTTGTTATTATTGCTTCCGAACCCAACGACGGCGCAAATTGTTTTAATTTAAACCTTCCCATTCGTTTCAAATTATTTATCTATCAGCCCTGCTGATTATGCAAAGAAGGCTTTTGGTCATTTACAAAAGGAAGAATTCTACAAAGAGCAAGCTTTCAGTCTGGCGAATACTGCAAAAGACACCGCTGTTGATTTAGGAAAAAAGGGAAAGCAACTTGCTGACCACTATGGGTCCAATCTCATCGGATACTTGCAAAAGCAAAAGAATAAAGTCATACAGAATCAAATTAGAGTCTGATGTTGAAACGCCCATGCTGGCAAAGAGCGCGATGATAATGATTCGAGTGAGGATTTCTTCTTATGAAGAGTTGTTTAACATTTCTCTTGTGTGAGATGATAACGTATTTTATCTTGTTGTTTAGTTTTAAAATCATCTTTATGTGTTTCAGTAATGTGCATTACCTCTTCAGCGGCTGATCGTGATTGTGCATCATGTATGATGGGTTAAATTTTTCTAAAGCTGTTAATTCCGCATCAATTTGACTTGACTGAAAGTTTGAGCTAAAAGCCAAAGTTTTTATCCAAGGGTATGTGAGGTATGTTCTGTAGCATTTTTGATTACAAAGTTTTACATGATTGATGAAGAAATATAAAAGTGTTAAAAGAAAAGTATATAAAATGTTAAAATTGCAAAATTTTACAAACACTTATATCCCATTTGAATCGTTGATAGTATCATTAGAAGGTAGAGTTTCAAACTTGAACAAAGGTAATTGTGATTATGAGAGGAAAAACTTTTTAACACTTGTGGATTTTACAACTAGTTTCACAGATGCTGATCCTTTATTGAATGGTGTACAAAATGAACAAATACCAGTGAAAAGGAGTTTGCCATTGAATAAAAGGATACCACCATTGTCAACTTTTAAAAGACCTTTTCTTTTCAAAGTTCCCAATTTTGTTCTTGATCGTCATCATCAATTTAATTCTGACTCATCATTAATTGAAGATTTTTCATTGCCTCCAAGTTTAGGATTTCTGCACTATTTACATCCAATAGATCCATTTAGGAAACAAGATTTAAAAAGTTATCAAAAATCAAAATTACAAAATGATTTGACAAATGGTTCATACTCCATTTCATATTCAATCAATGCAAGATTGATAACAAGAGATGTTATAATTAATCAATTCAATATTTCATGCCATTCTGAATTTTTTTTCAAATTTATACCAACCACTCCAAGAATATCATATGGATTAAACCCAACACAACAATTGAAATACTTGTTAAGAAGTATCGAAAGAGAACTTGTCGCTTCAACAAAGAAATCACATTTGAAAAAATCCTTAACAACAACAACAACTGCAGCAACAACAGCAACAGACATGGATGAAAAATCTCAAAATATATATCAATCTACGCCATTAACAACAAACCTCACAGATTGTTCAAAGATATCATATGATTCTTGTCCAATTTATGAAAATAATGCAACGTTGACAGCGTCATCATCATCAAGGAAACTTCATAGTTTGAAGAAATCTTGTTCTAATACCAATACTTTGCCAAATGATGGTTTTTTCAAAATTTCAAGTCCAAGTTTACAAGAATCCTTCCAAATGGCAATCAATAACGGTGATGGTAATTCCTCCAATGAGATCAAATTATACTTGACGTTAATTTTTCAACCACCACACCAAAGACATAATGATCACAGAGTGTCAATACTAGATCCATCTACAATTTTACCTATTGTCGCTCCATTAATGACATGCAGCATCGGAGTTGATAAAATCGGTCCACAATCCGCACCACTCTCCATTGACCTTGATGGTTCTTGGTTCTTGAACAAGAAATCATTTGATACCAATTTGAAAGATCCAATCAACAAGATTTCCAACTTGAAACGTACATTACCAAGAAAGACACAAGTTTCAAGCAGAACATTCAATGATATAAATTCTTTATTCTCGTTAAAATCACCAATGCGTCACGTCTTCCAAGGTGATGGTGCATTGCATTCAACAATAACGGAAACCAATTGGGAAGTTGGATGTTGTGACGGGAGAAGAACATATACAAAGGAGGTTTGTATCACGTTGCAATTATCAAATAGATTCACTGATAAGTATTTACTAGTTCCAACTTTCCATACGGATCAAATTGCAAGGTTTTATTCGATAAATGTTGCGTTGAAACTTGAACCAAAATTATCAAGATTCTTTGCGATCAAGTATCAGAATTACGATTCAAGTTTGATTTTAAACGTTCCAGTTGATATTTGTTATACAAAGTAAGTTAATATACCACATTTCCCGCTTGTTGAAAAATATATAATATATAATATTTAATACTTAATTTAAAATACTTGTCAAAAAACACAAACTTGTTTATTAATATACAGATTTAAATACCCAATTATACATTTGAAAAATCAACAAAAATAGTTAGATTAGAAAAGCAAAAAAAACCACACATAAAAAAAAAAATTTGATTTGATTTTTATATATATAAAAATGACGACAATGACTGATGAAAAAACGAACATTAAATGATAATGATAATAATAAAAGTAATAAAAATAATAATCATGAAAACTAAGCAGTTGGAGTATTAACTGTTGTACCACTGTTACTAATATGTCTTAACAATGATCCAAACAACGTCTTAAACTCTGGAGCTGATTTGGTAAATGGTAAATCGAAAAATGCATATTCACTATTCTTTAAAAGTTCAGTAAATGTAATCAATAAACCCCATGGATGAGGTCTATTGGCAATGGTTCTTTCCAATAATACTCTTGTAATAATTTGTTGGACATTTTCTCGTTCATTTCCCCATAATGATTGAGAACTGAAAAAATAAATTATAACGCAACTGAACCAATGAGTATGAGCATTTGGATATCTCAATTGATTAGTTATAGCTTCAAATAATTGATATTGTAATTCAATTGGAGATTCCAGCATTAAATCTCTTAAACATATGCATTCATCAGAATTTGTAGTAAATGTACTTTGCTTTTCATTAACTGCAATCATTCCAATGTACAACACCAATGCATTAACCAATTTCAAATTGTATCTACTCTTTGTGAACCCAATTCCTCCTTCAATTTTTAAATCAGGTAATGTCAAGGATGAAATAATATTTTTCAAAATTGGCCTAGATGGAACTCTCATATAATTATCAATATTTTTCTTTAAAGATTTAGATGCATTCTCTAAATCAATGGCTGGATTATAACAAACTTTTGGTGATTCACTAATCTCAGGAATTCTCTCGATTTTTAAGCCAGGTTGAAATGGATCTGGGAATGACATATCTTTTGGGAAAGCCGATAATACAACATTTCTCAATTGAACAAATGATGGTGGAATATTAACAGTTAATTGATAGTGATTTTCCACTAATAATTCAGGGAAATCATGCAAAAGTAATAACATTATACGTAAAGTTCCCTTATAGACAAGTACCAACATATCTGGAACTTGCTTCCCAGTAATGTATGTTGATTGGAAATTTAATAATGCAGTTAACAATGATATATATTTGGACCAACCAGCTTTAGCTTCTAATTCTAAAACTTTTGGCAAGAATAATCTATGAGATATTAAAGTTATCCATGCAAATGTGAAACCAGGGAATGCCAATGGCTGCATAGCAATAAGCTTATCGGCAATCGTCAAATAAAATTTATTTTCAAACCCAGTATATTCAGGATATTTGGTAACATATTCTGCAAAATTAGAAAGCAAACTGGACAAGATTCTGAAATATGGTCTTTGATTGAATGCATTGACATTTTTATGATCTGCAGCAAAATATACAACAAGTACAGAAAGGGAAACATCCAAGACAACTGCTCTTTGAGTGAAACGATCATCATCATCAATGTTGATAACAAGTTCCATAATCAAATCAGCAAGTGCATCCGTGGTGAGATAAAAATCCACTTTAGATCTCTTGGATTCATTTTCTTTGTTGAATGCAATAACAGAAATTTCCACAGCCATTTTCATGAATTGAACAAAAGTTTCAGTCTCTGAAAGAATATTAGTATCAAGAAGTTGTTTGATGAAAACTTTTCTAATCTCTCCTGCATTTGGAAGTAAATCATGTTGACAAATTTTAACCCATTGAGCAAAAATGTATCCATATTGTTCGTCTGAAGTAGCTTTATCTTTAACTTTCATTTCATTCATCTTGTCAAACAATCTCTTAGAGTCCAGAGAATCATTTACTTTTAATGCTGCAATTATTCCAATAAATTCAGATCTCAACAAATTGATAGAATCTGTTTCCACAATTTCTTGTAACAAGTCAATGGCAAACAGTGTGGCAGTTTCATTTTTTTGAAGAATGTATCCAGCTAATGAAGTATCCAACTCTGTAGAAGTAATCAAGCCTCCACTCTTCCATAAGCAAATGAGAACGTCTTTATTAAATTTACGATCATCATAAACTTGGACAAACCAATGACTAACATCGTATAATGCACTTGGAGAAAAAGCGCAAGCACTTTCCAACAATGAAACGAAGACTTCACATGTAAGTTTCTTTTCACAAAGTGTAAAAAGAGCTTGAACGACCAATTGGGCAAGAGTCAACAAAGCAGCATCTTTTTGAGGAGTACGAAGACAAAATGCTAGAATTTGAGCAATATGCAATTTGATTGAATTATCATCAGTAACTTCATCAATAGAAGTCAATGGTGAATCGAGTGTTGCTCTTAAAATCTTTTCCAAAGTTTGCTCCAACATGGTTTCCAACACTTGAGGTTGATTGAACTGTTGTTGTTGAATTTGTTGTAACGGATCAATCAATGGAGTAGCTTGTTGTTGTTGTTGTTGTTGTTGTTGTTGTTGTTGAATAGGTTGAACAGCAGGATTATTAGCAATATTTGTAGATTGATCATCGAATTGATGTTCAAATCCATTGGAGCCTCTTTGTTGCTGTTGTTGCACTTGTTGCAGCAGCAGAAGCAGCAGCAGCAGTGACAATTGATTATTTCTTGAGATAGCCAATGACTGTCTTCCAAAATTTTCATATACTGAATACTGTTGAGCAGTAACACCACCAGCTTTTAAACCTAATGGTTCAGGCAATCCAATTGCATATCTGGAAGCAACACTAACGTCAACAAATTGTTGTGGAGATCCTCTATAAGAACGACGTGCCATGTAATTTGGTGTCAAAATTTTTTCAAGATCAGCAACAGCACCTTTCAAAGCAGTTGTTTTAATCAATTCAACACCAATTGGTGTTATCTCATCCGCTGCTAAAGTAAGTTGTTCTTCAACAGCTACAAACTCATCTCCCAAGGTCGCACGTACAACCATTAAAATGCTTTGCTTCAAGTTATCGCGACATTGAACAGGTGTCAAACTTTCAATCAAATTTGTTAAAAGTTGATGAGCTGAATTGAATAATTTAGTTTCATCAGGATCCAAGGCAAAATCTTTCAAAGCCAAATTCCTAGCACTATGAATTGCAATCGCATTAATTCTTTCAACAATGGTTGGTAATGTTTCCTTGATTGCTCTTGTTAAAGCAAATTGGAAAAGATTTTTAATATTTTCGCTCTGTGAAAATATTGGGTTTTGACTTTGTGAAACAATGCTTTCAAAAGCTGATGATACATCAAACGCTGATGACAGAGATGCCGCTTGTTGCTGTTGTAAAATGAACTGGGATTGGTCTTGCATTTGTGTAGGAGGGTTGAAAAGAGCTTGCTTGGCTTCTTGCGTACCAATCTCAATATCGGCCCTTAACTCAGCAACATAATTCGGAGGATGGTTTCTGATGATGGAAGATGGTTCAACTTCTTCCAAGTTGATTCTTAACAAGTTGCACAACACTTCGATTTCAAATTTCAAATTTAAAGACAAGTCACCGAAATCGTATAACTCTTTTAAAATTTGAATTATTCCAAAGATCCATGGGTTTGGATAGCGGAAAACTGTTGAAAATTTGGTAGATGCAACAATTTTTGAAACAAATGGCAACACAATGGACAATTTCTTTGTGTCATAAGCTTCTACTAACAACAATTCAAACAAAATATTGTTATTTTTAATAGGTCTATTTCTTTTCAAAGTGATAAGACCCATCCAGGCACCTAAATTTTTCAAATGTTGTCTTTCTGTGTCAGAAGGTTCATCATTGTTAAGAATGCTGATGGTTTGTACCAATGTCGTGGTAAGAACATGTTCATCAAATAATTTGGAATCAAATGATTGCACAATCTTGCTGTATAATTCATGATAATTAGGTTCAAGTTTTGCTCTGTTAATGACTAATGTATTGGCAAAATATTCGTACAAATTTTCAGTGACTTTTTCTTTTAAGAAACCCACATTGTTGTCAAAACTATCCTCACTCAAATTGTTCAAAAGAAATGAAATAATTTCTGAAACTTCCTCTGAAGGTGCCGTTTGCTCAACGTCATTGGGATCATCTTATGAATGAAAATGGAATTGAACTTGGATGTGAGTTCTTTGCTTTCAACTGTGGAAGCCCTGGTAGGCAAAGGAGTTGAAGAAGTTGTAGCAGTATAAGTTCCCTCGGCAATAGCAGCAATATCATTATACAACACTCTGTATGACTTCAAACTTTCAATACTTGCCAAAGCTGTACAATAAGATTTATATTCTGACAATCTAGCTCTGCTAGCGAAAAGAGCTTGAACAGCAAATTTGAACATGTTGCTTTCTGGTGGCATTCTAGCAGAATCCAAAATATATCTAAGGGCTATTTTCAATGTGGTACCTTCAAATAAACGGAAAAATACCAACGAACCAAATAAAACAGAAGTCAATGCAATAGCCTCAGTTGGGTAGGTAGGGTAGAATCTATATTCATCTATGATTGAATGTAGCATGCATGCAAATAAGTCTTGGTCCTGAGGGTTATCTGAAACTTTCAATTTGGCCAACAAATCAGTTATATCCTTAATCTCAAAATGTCTTGAGTACATTTGTTCAAAATAATTCTTCATTTTGAGTTCAATGTCAGGAGGAAAACTTCTACTATTTTCTTCCGCTCTAAGTATGGCTTCATCATGACCAAATCCAAAGTTTGAAAGTCTTGGGAATGATTGCAAAAATTTCACTTGCAATTCGTTGTATCTTTCCAATGCCTTGAAACGTCCAATGAAACTTGAAATTTCATTGTTATCAAACAAGGTCATCAAATCATACGCCAATGTTAATGGAATTCTTTCCAGATAAGTGGGGTCCAGACTATAATCAATTTCAGCGGTTATTATTGTCAAAAATGACTCGATAAAAATTGCTGCATCATTGTCATTGTAGGATTTCACTTTTAAAGTCAAATATTCTCCAGCCTTTGACCAACCAGCTTTTCCAGCAGCAAGAGTAAACATTATCAGGCTATCTGGTGACTTTACAGAATCTAATATTACCTCTATCAATTCCAAAGGAACTAATTTAACAATTTTCCCTATTGAATTGTTACCATTAGACTCAAAATATGCAATGCAAACACTGGTCAACATTGTTGGATTATAAGCGGCAAGTTTTTTGAAAATGTTTTGTAAAAAAATGGAATTGATATCGAGTAAAGGTATGATCAGGTTCTCAGCAATTTGAGCAATATTAGGGTCCTGGTTTTCAATGGTATCATCTTCTAATAAAGACACGGCTGCAACTGCAAGATAATCAGGTGCGTCTGAAAAATCTTCGTGGAAAAAATTGGTTAACAGGTTGGAGACTTGCATTTCAAATTTTTGCAAATTGGCTATGGTCTTGATCTCCAATTTGGCAATATTCAAAAAAAATACAATGGATTCTCTAAGATTCGACATATTTGGAATCACCGGTACTAAGTCTAGTTGGAATATATTGATTCCACCAGATGATGCGTATGAATTTTTCAATTCGTGTAATGCAATGATAACTTGCTCTTGTAATAAAGGGAGTGATGGCGATTTGGTCAAATCCACAAAAAACAAGTCTTGATAAGGTGAAGGTATTGATGACAAAAACTGGCTCAAAGAAGATGTAGTCACTTTGAGACTGTCCTTCAAGAAATCTTTGAATAACTGACGGAATACATCAGGCCAAGATATTTCGAGAGAATTGAAAATTTGCAACATGGATGAACCTTTAGCAGTTGCCTGAACAATGTCAGGTGACGTTAAAGCTGTATGATCTGTACCATTAAGGGATTGAGACGTTGGCGCTATGATTTCTGTGAGCAAAAACACTACAGCATCTGTTAATTTTTCCTTTCCTAAAAATGCTAATACTGCTCTCAACATATCTGAGGGAGCCAATTCGGAAGGACTGATCTCCGAAAATATTTCTTCAATACCCATTTCTTCTAATTTTATCAGGAACTCAAGCACGACTAAATATAAAGGGCTTGCTGGTGGGTATAAACTTGTTGAACTGGTTATGGCAAAAAGGATTAATTTGTGGTATAATGTGAAATATTCAGAGTCTGATAATAACTTGAAAAACCTTGTTGTGGGTCCGTCAAATGCTACCGGAATGGAACTCTTAACCTTTTGTTGTATATGTTCACCTAACGAAGGAACTGTGTCTTGCAAAAATTCAAACTGATCTTTTGGAAGATAACGAACCAATAAAAGTGATAAAAAGACCGTATCAAATGGTGTCAAATAGAGTCGATCAAAAAAGTCTTTTAAAGATATGGATTTTAAAATAGGGATTTCTAAAAAACACTCGTGGAAATGCTCAAGGACTGAATAAAATTGGTTTTTGTGAACAATAGAATCTAATCGTTCTTTGAGTAATACAAATGCAGTAGATGATCTGTTAACGGTATTGGATTCGATATCAACTGCAAGTAAACCAATTAAATGACGTATGTATTTGACGTGTAATTCAACTGTATTCCTAAGTAATAAATCTTCAATCTCAAAGAGTTTCTTCTTGAATTCTTCGATATCGTCTAAGTTGATCTCTGTGGTTATTAATAAGATCTGTGAAAAGATGACTCTTTCTAAATCGCTCGAGATGATTTTGGCTGACTCGTGTTCAATTGGTGATTCGGTTGTGCTGTTCTTGAGATCAGACATCAAACTTTTACAAACGCTGTCTTTTTTCAATCTGGAAAACACCAAAGTTAGTAAATATCCTTCTTCTGCTTCTGCTTGTTCCTCTTCTTTACAGGATTCTTCAAGAGCAATCCTTCTCTATTCGATCAACTTACACTTATTTGTTTCCGTTTGATTACTGAGGACAAATTGCGGACAAAAAGAACTATCAATGCTCGATATATATACAGCGAATAATAATGAGGTATTCCATATATAAGATGGTGTCTCTCCTTCCTTGTTTAAAAGAAAATCTTTTTGAAAGAGAAAAAAATCGACGCTTCGATCGACAAAGGCGCTTGCTGACCCGGCCTCTGAAATGGCAAAATGGCAGACGGACACTGAGTGTCACGTGATGCAGACTGCCCAATGCGGACTTACAGCACTTTGGCAAGAAAACTTTCAGCTGCTGGAATTTTTCAAAGAGCAGAGAGAGAGAGACAGAGACAGAGACAAAGGCAAAGAAGGGTTTCAGCAAGTAATATGTATGTCTATAAAAGAGACGGCAAGAGAGAGCCGGTGAGGTTCGATAAGATCACGGCTCGAGTCTCCAAATTGTGTTATGGCTTGGACCCCAAGCATGTGGATCCCATTGCCATCACCCACAGGATTACAAATGGGGTTTACGAGGGAGTTACCACCAAAGAGTTGGACAATTTGGCTCTGGAAACTGCCGCCTATATGACCACAGTGCATCCAGATTACGCCATACTAGCTGCAAGGATTTCAGCGTCCAATTTGCATAAGCAAACGAAGGAAAAATTCAGCGATGTGATATCAGATCTTCACTTGTATTACAGTCCCATCACAAAGAAACATCAACCAATGATTTCTGAAAAGACCTATGATATAGTAATGGCTCATAAAGATGTGTTGGACACTTCTATAGTGTATGAACGTGATCTTAATTACAACTATTTTGGGTTTAAGACTTTGGAAAAATCATACTTGCTAAGAAAAGATGGGGTCGTTGCCGAGAGGCCTCAACATTTATTAATGAGAGTGGCAGTAGGAATACATGGAGATGATATTCCTAGAGTTTTGGAGACTTACAATTTGATGTCATTGCGTTATTTCACCCACGGTAGCCCGACTCTTTTCAATGCTGGTACTGTGAGACCTCAAATGGCTTCATGCTTTCTTGTGGCAATGCAAGATGATTCCATTGATGGCATATATGACACTTTGAAAGAGTGTGCCTTGATTTCTAAATCTGCAGGTGGGATTGGATTGCATATTCACAACATCAGATCTTCTGGTAGTTATATTGCGGGCACAAATGGAACTTCCAATGGAATAATTCCCATGCTTCGAGTTTTCAATAATACGGCAAGATATGTCGATCAAGGTGGGAACAAGCGCCCCGGTGCTATTGCTGTGTATCTCGAGCCTTGGCATGCAGATATTTTCGAGTTTCTCGAAATAAGGAAGAATCAGGGGAAAGAGGAACTTCGCGCTAGAGATTTGTTTCCAGCATTATGGATCCCTGATTTATTCATGGAGAGGGTGCAATCAAATGGAATGTGGTCGCTTTTTTCACCAAATGAGGCTCCTGGTTTACTGGATGCTTATGGAGATGAATTTAAATCTTTATACGAAAGTTATGAAAAAGAAGGTAGGGCCAAACAACAAATCAAAGCACAGAAATTATGGTATTCCATCCTAGAGGCACAAACTGAAACGGGTACACCATTCATGTTGTATAAGGATGCATGTAACAAAAAGTCAAATCAAAAAAATTTGGGTACAATCAAATCTTCCAATTTGTGTTGTGAAATAGTGGAGTTTTCAGAGCCTGGAGAAACTGCTGTTTGCAACTTGGCATCAATAGCTTTACCCTCTTTCATTGAAATCTCAGATGAAATTGCCACTTATAATTTCCAAAAATTACATGATATAACTAAAGTGGTGACGAGAAATTTGAATAGAGTGATTGACAATAGTTTTTACCCCGTTGAAACAGCTAGAAGGTCGAATATGAAACATAGACCTATTGCGTTAGGTGTGCAAGGCTTGGCTGATACTTTCATGTTACTCAGACTTCCATTTGATTCAGACGCGGCAAAGGAATTAAATGTACAAATATTTGAGACAATTTATCATGCCGCTGTTGAAGCTTCCGTGGGATTATCCCTTGAAGAGGGTAGATACGGGTCGTTTGATGGATCCCCTGCTTCCAAAGGATTATTGCAATTTGATCTTTGGGGCCAAAAGCCAACTGATTTGTGGGAATGGGATTCGTTGAAACTGAGAGTGGTGAAACATGGTTTGCGAAACTCGTTGCTTGTGGCACCAATGCCTACTGCATCGACATCTCAGATATTGGGGTATAACGAGTGTTTTGAACCTTATACATCGAATATTTATTCTAGAAGGGTCTTGGCTGGTGAATTCCAAATAGTTAATCCTTACTTGTTGAAGGATCTTGTTGACTTGGAATTATGGAATGATGATATGAAAAATCACATTATTGCAAATAACGGTTCCATCCAACAATTACCAAACGTGTCGGATGCTTTGAAACAATTGTACAAGACGGTGTGGGAGATACCTCAAAAAGTTATTATAGACATGTCAGCGGACAGAGCTCCGTTCATTGATCAGTCCCAATCGATGAACATTCATATAAAAGAGCCCACAATGGGAAAGTTGACAAGTATGCATTTTCATGGTTGGAAAAGAGGTTTGAAGACAGGTATGTATTACTTGAGAACTCAAGCTGCATCGGCGGCAATTCAATTCACCGTTGATAAAGAGTCTGCGAATAATGCTGGAAGTGCAGTTGCCAGTTTAGAAGGCTTGAAAAGACCTTTTTATAAAAAGGCAAAAATTTCTACAAACTCTATTGAAAAACATGACACAACCAGCAGTGAAAATCTCAAGAGAACGAAAAGCGAACCACAACAATCAGATAGCTCGGATGACAGGAATAGAGGTGATATATACAATGATGCTGCAATTGCTTGTGCCATTGAAAATCCAGAATTCTGTGAAATGTGTTCCGGTTGATCGTGTGACCTTGTTTAACTCAGACGATACCGGTTTGTCTTTTTTTTTTTTTTGGCCCCATGTTTTTTGCTGTGTTTTGCTTCCGCTTGTAAATAGTATATATATATATGGTTAGCATTTCATTGTAAAATTGACCATTCGTAGTTTGTAATCTTTGAATATTGAATTGACGTGATTTAGTATTATAACCGGTTACGGTTTCTTTTAATTTTCCCACAGAAAAAGCTTTCCTTAACAACCGATTCTTTTCAATATTAAGTTTTTTTTTTTTCCGTTTGAAATATTAATTCAACAGAGATGTCAAGGGTGGAAAATGGCTAAAGGATTTGCATTCAGAGACGATGAAGGACATATTAGTGGGTCGTCTCAGACCCTTATATCGGATGATACTCGCGATTCTTTTGATGCCTTGAATACGGTTGAGTTGGATGAACTTTTGGATAGCGGAAAGAGTAGCAGAGAAAGATCAGACATATCAGTTGATAGTCCGATAATATTTGAAGACAATTGGGCTTTACTCTCTCGACGGGAGAAATGGAACCTGTTTTGGTCCAAAGTCTGGAATGGTCCTTCAAATCCACAAGATTTACCTCCGCAGTTCACCAACAAATATCTTGCCTTGTTGGAGTCACTTCCGAAGAAATTACAAGATGCATTCCCAAATAGGATTAAGATTTTGATATCCTGTGGTTATTTCATTATGTGGTATTTGATTATCTACTCGCTTCTTGCTCCTTCACTAGAGAAGAGCCCAACGTATACCACGACAGATCTGGAGGGAAACAAAAAAACGGTCGATGTGGTTAGTCTTTCATGTAACGAGGAACAATCGTTTTGGAAGGGTAAAAATGCAGCTTGTGGAATGGATGGTCAAAAATGTAAACCTTTCGAAGATAGGGAAGTTGTCTTTAGATGTCCAGCGCTTTGTGATAGAGGAAGTTGGACTTATTCGTCAATACCAATTGGAGATCAAAATATCAAATACAGAGGTTATTTTGTTGGAGGTGGTGCATTGCCCAAGAAAGAAGGTGCCCATTTGACATATCCATACCGAGCAGACTCATATCCATGTGGAGCAGCGACCCATGCAGGTATATTGTCACCATTGATGGGAGGTTGTGCCAAAGTGTCATATGTGGGAGCTCAAGTGAATTTCCCTTCAACCCCGGGTTACTATGGAGTTGATGATTCTATAGATTTCAATGCATCTTTCCCTTCGTCATATGTGTTCACAGAGTTGTCTGGTACATCTAATTGTCATGATCCAAGAATAATTGTTACATCAGTGAATGTCTTGTTCGGATTTCCTGTGATGTATCTTTGTGGAGGATTCTTGGCATTTTGGGTGATAACCACTGTGGGATTTTGGACCATATGCTTGGCACTTGATCCACCAATTATCATCAACGTCTTGGATCCTGAAAGTTTGCCTACTTTGATCTCATTGGGATTGGAAAGATTCTTACCAACTGTTTTCATCTTGTATACATTATGGCATTTTGCCATTGGGAACACTTTGAGTGATCCAAAAGATGACAAAATCAAGCCATCGCCAATATCCAAGACATTGTTATGGTATCCATTATTCTGGGTTGGTGTATTGAACAATGTAACTTTTGACAGGTTGCCTGTTGATAGATTGACAATGGAAGATTTAAAAGAGCAACCAGGCTCGTTGACAGCAGTGTTGTCTATCATTATCACTATTGCCACATGTGCAGTAATTCAAGCTTGGAAACTTTGGAAAAGTGGGAAATTTAGAATTTATTTGTATCTTTACATTTCCTTTATTCTCACCTTGGTTTTTGTATCACAAATCAAAGGCCTAACATTAAGAATCCATCATTACATTTTGGCTATGCTCTTAATACCCGGTACCGGAACTAAAGGGTTATCAGCTATGTTATTCCAAGGTTTATTAGTTGGCTTATTTTTGAGTGGTACATCAAGATGGGGGTTGGCTAGTATTGCAGAAACTACAAGAGCCTTGAGAAGAGCAGATCCTAGTGGAATTATCAAACCACCTTTATTTACAAATTTCAACAATTCGACAAAAGTTATTTCATGGTTAGATCAACATGTCGATTTACCCGATGTCATTGATGGAGAAATTCAAAATCCAAGTGATGAGCTCCGTGGCTATTCATTATTGATCAACGATATAGAGAGGTACAGAGGCAATGAGACATCAATAGATTTGGCAAAATTGATACTGAGTGATGAAGATTTGGCAAGGTTGATCAATCAAAGTCTCGAGACAAGTTCTGATATTAATCTTTACATGAGATTATCAAAAGCTTCTCTTTCAACTTCAAAGCACAGCGATTATACAAGAGCTGCCTTGTTAAAATGGCCCGGTGGCGATTTCACCAAACCAGAACCAGGTGTTACATAGACTATTAAAAGAAACTGGGGATATTTTGTTATATATGTAGGGGAAAAAAAGCATATGTAATAATAAAAAAAAAAAATTACTATTCGAAGAATTGAAAAAAAATCTTCAAAGTAAAAAAAACACACAAAAGACACAAAAACAGGTTGACACAAACTACAGATAGAAACGCCATTTTTTCTCTTCAATTCAATATTCAGCAGTTTCTTCAATGGAATCTGCACCAACTTCAATGTAATCCTGTTCTAAAGCAGCCAAATCTTCTCTTGCTTCAGTAAATTCACCTTCTTCCATACCTTCACCGACATACCAATGAACAAAAGCTCTCTTCTTATACATAAGATCGAATTTTTCAGTCAAATTGGACCAAGCTTCAGCAATAGCTGTTGTGTTACTAAGCATACAAACAGCTCTGTTGGTAACAGACATATCACTATCGGCAACAAAAGTTGGTGGTTGAGAACAAATACCAATTTTGAAACCAGTTGGACACCAATCTACCATTTGCACAGATTTTTTGGATTTAAGATTAGCAACTGCTTGTTGAACTTCTCTGTTAACAACGTCACCACGATATAATAAACAACTAGCCATGTATTTACCCAGTTTGGCATTACATTTCACTAATTGATTTGTTGGTTCTAAACAGGCATTGGTAATTTCCATGACACTTGAAGATTCATGGTTTAATCTTGATTGTGATAATACTGGGGCATAAGAAACCAATGGATAATGAATTCTTGGATATGGGACCAAATTAGTTTGAAATTCATTCAAATCAACGTTCAAGGAACCACCAAATCTTAAAGATGCAGTCACGGATGAGACAACTTGTGAAATCATACTATTCAAATTTTCAAAAGATGGTCTTGCAATATCCAAGTTTCTACGACACATATCATAAATGGCTTCATTATCAACCATGAATGTACAATCTGCATGATCCAATGTTGTATGAGTAGATAAAACGGAGTTATATGGCTCAACCACGGAAGTAGACACGGTTGGACCTGGGTAAACAGCAAACTCTAATTTTGATTTCTTACCAAAATCAACAGAAAGTTCTTCCAATAACAACGATCCAAACCCTGAACCGGTACCACCACCTAATGAATGGGTGAATATTAAACCTTGACATGAGTTACAATTATCAGTCAATTTTCTGATAGTGTCCAAGGCTGGCTCAATCAATTCTTTACCAACGGTATAGTGACCTCTTGCATAATTATTAGCTGCATCTTCTTTACCACTTATCAACAATTCTGGATGGAACAAATCCTTATATTTACCTGTTCTGACTTCATCAATCACATTTGGTTCAAGATCAATATATAAAGAACGCGGAACGTATTTACCAGCTCCTTATAATTAATTATGTTAGTAACCATTTACCTTCATTTCAAAGCGAAAAGACGCGTCATAACTTAACAAGCATATTGGCTGAACTCCAGCCAATGCCATCAATATCAAAGATACATACCTGTTTCGCTGAAAAAAGTTGAAAACCCTTCGCCTCCTATTGGAGCGTCCAATCCATCTTCCAAGTAACCTTGTGGGTTGATTCCATGTTCCAAACAATATAACTCCCATCCAGCATTACCGATTTGGCAACCGGCTTGGCCGACGTTAATAGAAATAACTTCTCTCATCTTGCTCTATTGTTTTACAATTGGATCGGTTGGAGTGTTTATTAATTGTTGTTTGATATTTTTACTCTACACCCTTTTTTTTTGTTTTGTTTTACAAATTTTTTTTTTTGTAAACAAAAAATGTGTTGAGAGAAAGAAATGAAAACAAATTTCCTAAAAGAGACTTTTGCTCTGGCCCAAATGCATTTATTCATTCAACTGGTTACATTCTATACATTCAGCACTTGCTGCTGCTGCTTCGTCCACTGCTACCTTGTCTGTGTTATGTCCATCTATATGCCCAAGCTCTCCTCCGGGAAATAGTAAATCTCTGATTTTTTGTTTCAAGATCTTGCTGTCTGGGAACCCATCGTCTCTCTTTCTATCCCATAGTAAATGTGGAGCATTCTTCCCCAATAACTCATCCAACGTTTTATAAACCTCAACTTTAAACGTCCCTGGAGTTAAAGAAGGTATCAATGAGATCTCCGGGATATGGTACTCTGGATATTTCGGGTTATTCGTGTACGTTTGCAAGATCTCCTGAAGGTACCATACAGCTCTCAAAGACCATTTGCACCTGACACAGTACGATATCTTGATCTGTGGGAGGTTGACGAAGTGCGTCTCTTGTGTCGATGTCATCTCTTCAGTTCTTGTGTGCCAATTAGTAATTTAAGGCGATGATTTCCTTTTTCTCTTTCGCCTCTCTCTTCGTTGCCGCTACAACACACGACTATTTCTGCTGCTGCTGCTGCTGCTGCTGCTGTCAGTAGTAAGTACTGAGATAAGCAGATGAGAGGCGATTGCTTGAGATCCAGCATCGATTATATCACTCAGCGATGATAGCCGGTTCGCTGTGTAATCTCTTGAATTACCAACGGCCAGGAAACATACAAAATAGTGCTAAGGGTGAGCGTGGGATTGGAAATCCAATTGTCGGAAAGCTGGTATATGAGGAGGCTTGAAAGAGGCAGAGGTGTTAGCATGGGCCAAGGGTAAATCTGGTTGCATAGATAACATAGATAGCAGATCAGTCTGGGGTACGTAGAACATGCTTGAATGTAGGCATCGCACACGCCGAAGGATTACACCGGAGATGCTGATTTATCTTTTTCTCTGGCGTGCAGGTGCCACTTGTAGGGCAGTAGCCGGTTTGCAAGCCAACTCTGCCTATCAAGGTGGTTGAATATTATATAAAACCACTTCAGCTCCAGTCATGCTACAAAGGAACCCCCAATACCAACTACTACAAAGATGGCAACAGCAATAGTAGAAGAGAAGCCAAGAGTATACAGACACATTGTTCGTCAGGATAACGGAACAGTCAAGGAAGTCGAGACCACTTCGGCTGATGACGTTATTGAGGAAGATTTCGATAGTATCCCACTTATTGAGGTTGGTGGCATGTTCAGTGATGACATTGGCGAACGTAAGAGAGTTGGATTACTGATATGTGAGGCAGCTGAAAAAGTGGGGTTCATGTATTTCAAAAATCATCATGTTCCAAAAGAGGATTTGGATTTGATATTCAGTGAGGCCAAAAGGTTTTTCAATCAGCCATTGGAGAAGAAAATGGAAATATTCAGAGATGGTGTAGACGAGAATGGAGAGAAAAATTACGAAGGGTACCATCCAATTGGGCAGTTCAATGTTCACAAGAGGAAACTCAACGATTGTTATGAAGCTTTGAATTTCAGTGAAGAAAGAGAATATGACCCGGAACCACAACCACCTTTAGAAGGTGATTTCTGTTATAAAAACAAGTTCCCAGAAGATGACCCAACATTGAAGGAAAATATCTTCAAATATCATGCTACTATTTTAACATTGGCCAGAAAGATGTGTGGTGTTATCGCATTAGGCTTGGATTTACCAGAAGATTATTTTGTCAATGATTTGAAATATCCCATCTGTGGCGGAAGGTTGATCCATTATCCAACTCAGTCTGGTTCAGCAGAAGAGCAAAATGGAATTGGAGCTCATATCGATTTTTCGTTTCTAACATTTCTATTACAGGACTCCGTTGGTGGCTTACAAGTGTTGAATAAAAGAGGCCAATGGGTTAAGGCTACACCAATAGATGGGACATTTGTTGTCAATGTAGGCGATATTTTAACCAGGTATACAAATGGTAAGTTTTTAGGGACAGTTCATAGAGTAATCAACACAAGTGGTGAAGAACGGTACTCTATTCCAATTTTCCTATACCCATCAAGAAATGCCGTCATGAACCCGTTGCCCACTTGTATCAAGCAAGGTGAGTCTCCTAAATATGATATCACCACTGTTGGAGAATGTGTCGACTGGCATATAGCAAGGGTCACTACTCTGAAGGCGCTGAAGGCTGCTGAAGCTGCTGCTGCTGCTGCTGCTGCTGCTGCTGCTGAAGCTGCTGCTGAAGCTGAACTGGAAGAGTAACTTTTATATCTAGACCTTTTTTGTATAGTTCCAATAAATTTCAACACACGCAGTACGCGCTTCCAGGAGTTGAGAAGAAAAAAAAAAAAATTCTAAATAAATATAAAAACAAAAACATCTTCAAATTTAAATCGAGTAAAAGGCACCAAGATTTTTGATGAAACTCTTCAGAATCAACAGTGTGTTAATTTGAACAGGTCCCTATATTGATTCATAGTTTCATCACCGCATTAGCACTATCTTCAAAAAAAAAATGCCATCGTTTGCTGATAGCTTTTGGACCCCTGATTATTCAACAGGTATTGATCTCCTTTTCACCAAGTTGTATCAAGGTTGTGTGGAAAATGATGAATTTATAGCATTGTTCGCCACAAGACTGGAGTATGAGAGTCAATACGGTAAGAAATTGGCTTTGATTCCTTCGCAGCATGAGCCAAACGCCTTGGGATTTGCCAGAGATGCTGGTGCATCTTTAAAATCAAGTTTTGAAGGGTTGACATCTCTATTGGGTAAAGAGGGTGAATATCATTTCCAAGTAGCAGAGAATATTCAAATGATGGTCTTGGACCCTTTTAGTAAATGGTCTCTGGAACATAAGCAACGTATTCAATACAGTGAAAAGATAATAAAAGGTAAACTAAGAGATTATAACAAACACAAGTTGAAAAGTGAGAAATCTCAAAAAAAATATTTCAACAAGTGTCGTTTATTGGAAGATGTTAGATCGAATTTCAAAAATGAAAAGGAGCTTTTGAATTTTATCAATGACCAACCAGAGGTTTCCAAAAACACCTTGGGTGATTTTGAGTATGATGATGATCATATGAAGGAGATTATCAAAAAAATGCTTTTAGAAATACCGAGAAAATCATACAAGGTCACCCTATTGGGTACCTACCAAAATTGTTCCTCTGGTGCCAGTATAGCACAATGGTTGCAAACCAATCTCGGTCTGTCCAAAATTGAGCAATTGGAAAAAATGGGTCAAGATTTACTTGACACCGGATACCTTCGATTAGTCGGATCAGTTGGGAAGACATTTTTGAACAGTTCTCAATTGTATTATCAATGGAGGCCTTATAGTTTTGAATATGCCGATGTCGCTGATGATTCTGTTGACAAATCAAAAGCCAACTTGACGACATATTTCGATGATATCATGAGCAATGTAACCAAGATTGATGTCAATGATAAGATGACTGTTAAGAAATTATACAAGGAAGTTGAAGATTTGGATCATGAATATTTACAAGATGTGTTATCATTAGACGAATTACGTTGTCAGTTTGAAGAAGTCATCATTGACCATTATTCATTCTTGGAAAAATGTGAGTTGGATAGATTAAAAGCTTTGAAAAAAGTCACATTAGATTTTGTGGCTTCGGTATCTAACAAAATTGGCCTTTTAAAATCCACTGTTGATGAGTTGATGGTTTATGAAGAAAGCATTCAGCCTGTTAAGGATTTGAAATTTTTATTGGAGAATTACAGAACAGGTTATTATCAACCAAAAGTTCTGTTGTACGATAATTTTTATCAGTCAACTTTGAAACAAATATTTGGTGTCGATATCACTATTAGATGCAGGTTTGATAAGAGACTGGTTCCAATTATTGTCAGTTCAATTTTGATGTACATGGATTCAGTTTATCCGATTTTGGAAGATGATGAAATAAGATTGAATTGTTGGATTACGCCGGTGAAATTACAAATTACACATGAAGTTAGAGCCAAATTAAATGCATTGGCATTGGGTGATCGACATGATTACTCCATCAAGACAATGCACAAGATTTATGACGATTATAAATCACCTTCAATAGTTGCATCCGTTTTAAAATTGTACTTGTTAGAATTACCAGACTCATTAATTCCATCGGAATATTTCGATCTTATCAAGTCTTTATACCTGCAATATACCGGTGTTGATGAACAATCAAAGAGAACAAATGGGTTGACTAGTTTCCTAAGTAATTTACCAACTGCTAATGTAGCAACATTGGATTCCATTTTGACTCATTTCACTAGGATGATTGCCGCTGTTGATGCAGATAATAAAGGTAATAAGCAAGAGATGATTGATAATTTCGTACACAATCTTTCAAATGAATTCTCCACAATTATCTTGAGATCAAATAGTGGGTCTCATACAAGTAATTTATTTGCAACAAAGTTGTTGACCGATTTATTACAACACAAGACCAAGATTTTTGATGAATTGAAAGCTCAACAACATCAAAAATCCATTTCTAGACAGTCAAGAAAAAATTTACCAAAATTACCAAGTAATTCGTCATCATCATCATCTCCAATCTCCAAAAATTCCACCACCGTGCAAAGTCGATTACAGAATGCTGTTGTCAATGGTAAGAAAAGAGTTACAAGTACTGAAAGTTCAGAAGGTGGAAGTTCATCCAGTACAGTTTACACCCCATTGAAATCAAATAATGATGATCAGGAAACTCCTACAACTTCTAATAGTGATAGAAACTCGTTGAGCGAGGACGTTGTCGATGACCTGAATAATACAACAATGGATAATCCTATAGTTATCGATGAATAAATATTTTTCTTTCTCTTTAAAAGGTTATAAAGTATTTTAATTGATTATAATATATCCCACTTGTTCTAATATACATACACATGTTACATTTAAATTTAATTGAAATTTAATTTTCTTCTTGTCTTTTGAAGAAGACTAGCTTCTTCATCTGTCAATTTCTCTATCTTTTTTCTTCCATATTTATCCACATAAACAAGTTCCTTTTTAAATTCTTCTTCTTCAACATTATCAACAAATGGATTTATCTTCTTTCTTGTTGTGCTCAGCAGGGCAAATTGAACTTCATCATCATCTTTATGAGGTAACGGAGGAGGAGCCACACTTGGTTCTGTGAAAATTTGCTTTCTTGGTGTCTTTGGTGCTCCTCCAACTTCACTGTCTGAAAATTCCAGCTCGCTAGAACTTGAAACAGCAGCTAATGTTAACAAAGTTGTTAAAGATGGTGCTTTCAAATTTTGTTTATGATGTGATCGACCACTTCCTATTCTACTTGGATTTGGTGGGAATAATGACCTACTGTTGAACTGTGTAGGCTCATGATACTGATGAGATGCATTCGGAGGAGTGATAATAATGTCATTCTTGTTTTTTTTCGTTGTTGATTTTGGTGTTATTGGAGTTTGATAAACGGTGAATTCTCTATTTGTCGACGATGGAGTCTTTAACATATTTGTCTTTGATGAAATCTTGTAATCAAGTGATAAATCATGGTGACGGGCAAATGGGGTCTTTGGTGTAGCGTAAGGTATACTGGAATTTCTTTTGTGTTTCCTGTGAGACCTTGGAGGTGTTGCAGGTATATATGATGACATTACGCGTTTCGATCTGATAAATAAGGTTGGGAGCTGATGATTGTGGGATTGGAACGCTTGTTGTAGTGGTTGATTTTTGATTTGATAGCTAATGAAATCAAAACAAAGCAAAACAAAACAAACAAATAAACAAATCAGAGCTTGGAATTGATGAGATATGTATATTTTCTAACTGATAAGATGGCTGGGTTTGTGTGTTTTAGATTTTTTTGTAAAAATTGGCTTTTTGAAAACAAAACTAATTACATTTCCTAATCGGGTGTAATCGCCATTTTTGCACACTTATATTTCACAGTTCCACAGAAGGTTCAACTTCATTGGGGATGTTCATTGTAGATGTTCATCCACAAGAGCTTTCAACTAATTAAGTAAAGAGAAACACACATATCTACAATGTTTGCTCTTCGACGCAGAGATGATGTGCATCTGGAGCCCTTAATTATGAAGCAACAATTATCTCTTGTTATATTACTCTTATTTTTCATTTCAACTATTGGTGAAAATCATTTGTCAAGTAACCAAGTATTTGTGATCGATGCAACATGACTATTCCGTTAGAGCTTAAACGTATAGTGTACAGAGAATCTAGCTTTTATTTCAGTATGTGTAAGTGATATTCGTCTGTCAAGTATTTGCTCTTTTATCTAGACTGGTTTCGTTATCAAGCCTTTTCAGCACATTAAAAGAGGACTCACTCTTGTTATCACTACGAAAACGGATGTATATAAATGTCAAATTTCACTTGTCAAGTATATATCAGTGAGAGAGGCTAGATATTCAAACGACATAAACTTCTTTCATGGGTGGGCAAAATCAGATTATCAACATCAACATCATAGTTGAACGACATACTTATTGTATAACTTTATCTTATTACTGAGACAAAACAATAAGATAGTCGAAAACTTTCAATAGCCGCCCCCTCCTGAAGTGAGTAAGAGATTCGTAGCAAGATAGAGAGGCACACGTCAAAGCAAGCGTTAAAGTCTTTAGCAAGATAGAGAACAATTGGAAAAAGAAACAGCAACTGATTGTTTAAAACCTTGATTTAAAGAAACCCTTGTTAAGGTGAACCCTAACTCAATCTCAGATCCACCTCTGATCGTTGAACACAAACAAGACTATCTGATGATGATGGGTGGTGGTGGTGGCGGCGGCGTTCTAGCGACCATTCTTGCACATGCAAATTTGCATTTTTCCCTGTGCCAAAAGTTGCTGTCAAATTCCGCTGTCAATCGTCATAGTGCTAGTGAAAGCAACAGCTTGAAACGAGCAAGACCCTTAGCCACCACAACCACCAGCACAATGATCTAGAAGATTCCACAGCCAGTCACTCAGTCAGCCAGAGTGCTTCATGATGACGCATCTTGTGTTAAAACTGCGGAACCAAATTTCTTTGATTGCTACTTTTTCTGGAGCCTAAGCAAGGCAAGGAACTTTGTAGCAATCGTAAGTGTGATATAAATAGTGGTCCACTTCCCGCCTTTCTACTCACTTGGCTTTAACTCTATATTGAAATATCATTATATAATCAATTAACATACTACTATAACAAAATGTCTGACGTTGGAAGAAAAGATTTCACTGATAAAGCTTCAGAAGCTTTAAAACCAGATACTGAAAAATCGTATGCTGAACAAGCCAAGGAAACTGTTACTGACAAGGTTGATTCCGTTTCCAAAGAGGCTCAACCAAACTCTCAAAAATCGTGGGGTCAAACCATCTCCGATAGCATTGATTCAGGTAAACAAAAGGCTTCTGGTGAACAATCATTGGCAGACCAAGCTGGTGAATACGTTAACGTTGCTAAGGAAAAGTTGGGTGACGCTGTTGAATACATAAGTGGTGGTCTTACTGGTGCACAGGAAGGTGCCAAGGATGGTGTTGATTCTGTCAAGAAATAAAGGAATCAATTGTAAACACAACACCACTTAGATATGTAAAATCAAATTTTATAGTATAATAATTTTCGAGCGTTTTTTTTTTCATTACATTTTCACCTGTACGAATTTTAAACACAAGAAGAACAACTTGGGATCTATTTTTAAAGCTCATGCTGAGCATTGAAGGGAGAGTGAAAACTCAAAACTGGAAAAAGCGTACTGTCAAATGGGTCGAGATGGGTTATAAACGAAAATTCGTAGCGGATGAAAATCGTACGGTTTTTTTTCCCACTTTGTGTGTGCGTTGTGGAATTGAGAATCGATTACTATTCAACGTTAGCTGATTAGGGTAGCCACAGACACACGATGAGAACAGGGAAAAGGAAAATCGAATCTGGGAAATAAAAGGCCATCGTATAGAACTGAAGATGCATATAAAGTGCCGGGGATTTTCATTCTTGTTGTTTTGATGTTTTATGCCATCACTTCAATAGAGATTGAACAGGAAAACCCCAATGACACACATTGAACAATTGATAGAAATATTGAAAAGCGTGAGCTTGCAAGCTTTGGAAATATTTGTTCAGATGCCCAATTGGCACAAATGTTTATTGATATTCATTGTACCTTATTTATATTCTCAACTGTTTCAATTGATATACAATTTAAGATCAGACAGACCTCCTTTAGTCAAGTATTGGATTCCATGGGTTGGAAGCGCTGTTTCATACGGTCAGGCACCTTATGAGTTCTTTGAAAAGAGTCGTAAGAAACATGGTGATGTTTTCACATTCTTATTGTTAGGTAAGATGATGACCGTTTATTTGGGACCAAAGGGGCATGAATTCGTCTTGAATGCTAAATTAGCAGATGTTAGTGCAGAGGAAGCTTATAAACATTTAACAACTCCTGTATTTGGACATGGTGTTCTTTATGACTCACCCAATTGGAAATTAATGGAACAGAAAAAATTTGTCAAAGGTGCTTTATCAACTGAAAGTTTTATCAAATATATCCCATTGATCAAAGATGAAATCTATAGTTATTTCGATAAGCATTTCTCCGGTCAAAGAGGTGTCACCAATGTTATGGAAACACAACCGGAAATGACAATTTACACTGCGTCAAGATGTTTATTAGGTGATGAAATAAGAAATAAATTAAACAGTAATTTTGCCGGTTATTATACAGATTTGGATAGAGGTTTCACACCATTAAATTTCGTTTTCCCTAATTTGCCATTACCTTCGTATAGAAGAAGGGACTTTGCACATGCTGCTATTTCGCAAACTTATATGTCTGTTATCAAGAAAAGACGTGAAAATAATGATATCAAGGATAGAGATTTAGTTGATACATTGATGAAAAATTCAACTTATAAAGATGGAACCAAAATGACTGATCAAGAAATAGCCAACTTGTTGATTGGGCTGTTAATGGGTGGTCAACATACTTCTGCAGCTTCATCTGCCTGGTTTTTGATGCATTTGGGAGAGGATCCTGATTTACAAGAGGAATTGTATAATGAAATTAATTCTGTCTTACAAGGTAGAGATTTGGAGTATCATGATATTCTGAAATTACCAATGGTTTCACAAACTTTGAAAGAAATTTTGAGACTTCATATGCCAATTCATTCAGTTTTCAGAAAAGTTACTAGATCATTAAACGTTCCAAACACAAAGTTTATAATACCAAAAGGAGATTACGTTATGATTTCACCTGGTTATGCACAGAGATCTGATAGATATTTCCCAAACGCAGAATTATTTGACCCTCATAGATGGGACGTTCAAGAAAAGCAAAGCTCAGAATTGATAGATTATGGATTTGGTAAGATTTCTAAAGGTGTTTCATCACCTTATTTGCCATTTGGTGGAGGTAGACATAGATGTATTGGTGAGCACTTTGCCATTGCCCAATTGAGTACGTTGTTGGTATACTTTGTGTTGAATTTCAAATGGTCGTCTACAGTAACTGAAGTTGATTATACAAGTATGGTTGCATTGCCTTCAGCTCCAGCAACTATTTCATGGGAAAGAAGAAAATGAAAAGTTTTATTTAGAATTAATAGACACAAAATTTTATTTACACTAGTAATATACGTGTCTTGTAACCGTCAAGGGTCTTGTATAAATTTATTTTTATCTTGATCGAAAACATTTCAAATACACATTAAAATGCAATGGCAGAGTTTAGGGTTCAGTTTATTGATATGGAGACTTACTTGAAAGGTATTTATGGGAAATCGAACATCAGCTTAAATCTTTTGAGTGTCATGGGTTTCACTAGTATCGAGGTGATAGGTCAATTAAGTGCCAGCAGGACAACATAATAAAGGCTGATGCTGTAGTGAATGCCGATAGCAACATGAATAAGAATAGCTCAAGAACAAGTGAAATATCATCTGGGGCTACACCACTGAAATACTATCAATACTAAAGTAATGACGTTTTGTTTGAGAAATAGATCATAGAACCATGATCAATATGCAAAGGGATACCAATGTCAGCGTGAAAATACAATTCGTCATTAAACGTTTTCGCTGGAGAAATATTTAAAGATTCAATAATATAATCATTCTTACAAAGAACATGCGAAAATGGATCAACCATATACGAAGGTAAGAAAGCCAGGATGAAATTAGTCAGGGCAGTGTATGCAGACAAAGGTATAGTCCTTCTCGATGATGTCATTTGGTTTCAATAAATCAAAACATATAATTCAGGTCTTTTTGGTCAACTTTCAGACGATATACTTCCCCAGGAATAAAACAACAGTAGGTTAGTAAACGAAAGACATATTTCATAGTCTGATATTTCATAGTGTGATTTAGAATTGGTGGTTGAAGACAAAAGTGCTTATTTTCCATCGTATGAAAAACAATCAATCGAATTGGCTGGAGAGTTATCTTGTGACTCAAAACTATTGATCTTGGATGATGCCACATTATCAGTGGACTATGAAACCGACTCCAAAACTAGCACATTTTTACAAACGAACTCAATAATTGCATTGTTTCATGTATTGCAGGGAAGTAAATGGTACGTTATCATTGACATTGACCTGGAGGTGTCTTTGAGGCTACCAAACAACAATTGAAAAAAAAAAAATGAAAAAAATGGAGAGATTTTAAGCGCTGTACTATACTAAATACTTCTCGTTTATCTTGCACAAGATGAAAGCATTCGTCTCCACATCCATTCAACACCGGGTACCTCGCCACAACAAATAGTGGAATCATTTGAAACAAAGATTGGTAACGTAATTCTGGTCATATTAAAAGTTCAACCACTGCTTACAGCTGATAACATCACATTTTGGCACTCACTTTACATTTTGAGCTCTCAGCGCTCTCGTTAAGGTTATTAGAATTGATTAAACGAGATTGGATAATAATTTGCACATAAGTATGAGTCATCCACGTCCTCCCTCCAGCTTGAGCTTTTTTGATTTCACAAGCATGAGTTGTGGATCATAGTACAAGGTTTAAACAACCCAACTTAAACATGTACATATCCACGATGGTGTGAGTTCATTAACCATGCCGAGCCGCGTGAATAGGAGCTCAAGCTTATGATGATTAGTTCGATTTCTTGATTTGGTTTTGTATTATAGCGCCACACCTGTTTGTGTATCCGATGTGTTTTTTCATAAATCTTATCTGGAGATAAGAAAAAAATAAAAGCTTAGGACCAATTTGGTGAACGGCGCCGAATCATATTTTAAGAAACATTTATGATGTTATTTAAAAGACTGCACAGGATCCTTCAAAAGCATCCAGCAACTCTTGAACTGAATCTCACAAGAAGCACAGTCTTTGCAAAATGTCAACCGAGGATGCTGAGGTCGTCGAAGAGATGCAGTTGGCTCTGCCTTCTGTTAACGAGGAGGACATATCATCATCGAAAGGCCCTGCGAGACAATCGAGATTATTGTCATTTTTACTCTCAAAAAGCATACCACCAACTCTCAGCGAAGAGGAGCGTATTATGTGGCCAGAGAACCCAAGAAATTTTATTCAATACTTATTTTTTTGGTGGATACATCCATTATACCAGACAGGGTACAAAAGGACAATTGAAGATACCGATATTTATAAATTCACTGATGAAATGAAGGTGGAACAAAAATATTTGACTTATACTACAATCCTCAACAAAAGAATCACAAATTGGAAACAGAGGAACCCAACCAAGGGTAACAAATGGCCTTTGCAAGTGATGTTGATGACCATTCTTGAAACTTTTGCTGATCGCTTTATACTGACTGTTATTTATTCAATTGTCTTCATTGCTTCCCTCACAGGAAACCCTATGGTGACTAAAGTCTTGGTCAGTTATGTTGAAAGAAGATTGCTTAATCGTTCGTCAACTCCTCTTGGCCCCGGTGTGGCATATGCCGTTCTCAACGGTTTATTGATGTTATCCGAACTGATAGCTTATGCCCACACTTTTGACTTATCTTTTAAAATTGGAACAGATCTGAAGTCTGTTCTTATGAAAAGTGTTTTTGAAAAAAGTTTCGAACTTACACCAGAAGGCAGAAAGGAGTTTCCCATCAGTAAGATAAACGCTTTGATTGGTAATGATTTGTCAAGAATCGAGTATGCTTTTGTCTTTTTCAATGTAGGAATTGCATTAATGTTAGGAGCTATTGTTTCCATCGCTTTGCTTATTTATAATATAGGTGCTTCTGCACTTACTGGTGTTGGCTTGTTATTGGTTTGTTGTTTGTTTCAAATCATTTCCTCAAGAAAACTTTACAAGTTTCGTTCAGATCTGAACGAGTACACAGACGCCAGAGTTCAGTATATCAGTATATCAGAGAATTGATCACGTCTTTCAAAACCATCAAATTTTATTCTTGGGAAGAACCATATTTTGAAAGGATTAAAACTGTTAGATCAAAGGAAATGAAGATCGTTTTGAAAATGAAACTTCTCAGAGCCGCTATTGAAAGTGCAACTATCAGTTTACCAACATTGAGTACTATGATTGCATTTTTGGTGTTGAATAAGGTGAGAGGCTTAAATGATATTGGAGCAATATTTTCTTCTCTTTCATTGTTTGGGGTTTTGGGGGGTCAAATTGGAGCTTTACCTTTGATACTTTCAACAGGTGCTGACGCCATGTCAGGGTTGAAAAGAGCTGTTGAGCTTATCCAATGCGAGAAGGTTGAAGCACTGCAGGAACAACCGTTATCTCCATCATCTTCGGACTTGGCCATTGAAGTTGTAAATGGGAGTTTTGAGTGGTTTAACCTGGATGATGAAACGGCTGCCCAAGAACTGCAACAAAGAACTGAAGAAGCTTATGCATTACAGTCGAGGATATCAATCACCACTGAATCAATAGTTCCTATCGAATCAATCCTTCAAGATAAGTTTTCAGGTTTCACTGATGTCAACCTTTCAATCAAAAAAGGAGAATTTGTGATTGTTACCGGATTGATAGGAAGTGGTAAGACTTCTTTATTAAATGCTATTGCTGGTTCAATGACAAAGACCTTGGGTTCTTTGGCTCATACTGGTTCTATGTTATTGTGTGGCATACCTTGGGTTCAAAATGCAACTGTTAGAGATAATATTATTTTCGGGTCTTCATATGATGAAGATCGTTACAAGAAAGTCTTATTTGCCTGTGCATTGTTAGATGACATTAAACTTTTCGAAAATGGTGACCTCACAGAAGTTGGTGAAAGAGGTGTTACACTATCCGGAGGTCAAAAGGCTAGAATCAATTTGGCCCGAGCAGTCTATGCTGACAAGGATATACTTCTTTTAGATGATGTCTTGAGCGCTGTTGATGCCAGAGTTGGAGAGCATATAATGAAGCACTGCTTCCTAGGCTTGATGAAGAAAAAGACAAGAATTTTAGCTACGCATCAATTGTCTTTGATTACTTCTACTGACAGGGTTATGTTCTTAAACCACAACGGGTCTATATCTTTTGGACTGTACGACAAACTCAAAGAGACAAACTCGGAGTTTTCAAATTTGTTATCATTTACCAAAGAGTTCAGTAACTTACCCAATGAGAAAGAAACTGAGGCAGACGCAGATGATGCAATTGAATCTGAAGATATCAATCAAGATAATAACAATAATCTGTTAATGACCATAGAGAAGAAGGCAGTTAATCGTTTGAGTTGGGATGTATACAAAGCATTCTTCAGTTCCAGTGAAACTGGCCATTTAGGGTATTTACTGTTGTTAGTCTTAATTTTAAGTTTGGGTTTTAGTTCATTCATGACTCAATTCATCAATGTCTGGTTGTCATTCTGGACTGAATACAAATTTGAATCTTTGAGCGCAAGTGCGTATATGGGGATATATATAACGTTCAATTTGCTTGGCATTGTTTTCACATATGGACAGTTATCTTCTTTGAGTTGGGTTGTCAACAACGCATCCATGTCGTTGGTTATAGGTGCCGTGAAAAGGCTCTTGTACGCTCCTATGTCGTTCATGGAAACTACACCAACTGGACGAATCTTGAATAGATTCACCAAAGATACCGATGTGTTGGACAATGAGGTTTACCAAAATTTGTTACAATTATGCACTCATGCCACTGTGATTGTGGGAGCTTTTGTGTTGACAGTGGTATATTTACCCTGGATCGCGCTCTCAATACCACCCCTCATTTTAATCTGCCTCCTTCTTACAGATTTCAGCCAGTCAACAACAAGAGAAGTAAAGAGAATTGATGCTCTTCGAAGATCTTTTGTCTTTGACAATATAAACGAGGCTTTGGATGGGTTGACTACAATCAAAGCATACGGAGTTGAAAAGATCTTTATGGAGAAAAATGATTACAACATCAACAGAAACAACGAGGCACACTTATTGAACTTTAGCTCTTCAAGATGGCTCACTTTACATTTGACAACTCCTTCCGCTGTTTATTCCTTTTTGGTGTCTATTTTAGCGGCGACCGGTGTTTTCCATATAGGTCCAGCTTCCACTGGTCTTTTATTGAATTCTGTTCTATCTTTTGCAGATGCACTTGCAGAGACGTTCAAGGCCCTCATGATGGTTGAGAATTCCATGAACTCAGCCGAAAGACTTTATCAATATTCGAAAAAGCTTGAGCAAGAGTCACCTCATAAGGTATCGGAAAATACTCCAAATCCTTCGTGGCCTTCTAATCCATCCATTGAATTTGATAATATCTCTTTGGCTTATAGACCGGGGCTTCCATTAGTGCTAAAGGATATAAGTTTCAAAATCAACGGTACAGAAAAAGTTGGAATCTGTGGTCGAACAGGAGCTGGAAAGTCTTCAATTATGACTGCATTATACAGAATTGCCGAGCCAAACTCCGGAAAGATAATGATTGATAATTTGGATATAGGAAAATTGGGATTACGTGACTTGAGGTCGAAATTGACCATCATTCCTCAAGAAAATGTCTTGTTCAAGGGGACTATAAGATACAACTTGGATCCTTTTGGTCAAATTTCAGATATCAGACTTTTGGAAGCATTGAAAAAAAGTGGATTGGTATCAGATGGAGAGGCTTCAAAATTTGATTTAGACCTGTTAGTGGATGATGAAGGTGTCAATTTTTCATTGGGTGAAAAACAACTTATTGCCTTAGCTAGAGCATTATCGCGTGATTCAAATATATTAATTTTGGATGAAGCCACATCATCAGTCGATTATGAAACCGATTCGAAAATTCAACAAACTATCAAAAACGAGTTCAGTGATTGCACTGTTCTTTGCATTGCTCACAGGTTGAGAACAATTTTGGATTACGATAAGATTTTAGTCTTAGATGCTGGGGAGGTGAAGGAATTTGATACCCCATTAAACTTGTTCAATAAAAAAGATAGTATGTTCAGGAATATGTGCGAGAGTTCTAATATTACAGAGCTGGATTTTCAAATCTAGAAGCTGGTTCAAGTCATTGTATTTGATATGAATCTCACTAAGCAGGGCTTAAATTGTACTACAGTAGGTTGTATTTTTTTCATAATAAAGTGTTCATGTATTTTTTTTTAGTTCAAATAAACTCAAAATAATTCTTGATAATAGAGATGGACATATTGTAATTCTTGAAACTCATAGTTTCCTTTTGGTAACATTGTTCGATAAAGTGGGTTCAATGGGATCAATGCTATCTTGTGGTACTCCATGGGTACAAAACGCCACTGTAAAGGAAAACAACTGATTTGAATCCGCATATGATGAAGATCGTTAAAAAGAAAAGTTTTATTTGCTTGTGCCTTACAAAATGATATCAAATTGTTCCAAGCTGGTGAAAATACAGAGATTGTGGAAAGAGGTGTGAACTTATCTGGTCGTCAAAAGGCCAGAATCAACTTAGCCAGAGCCCTTTATGCCGATAAAGACATATTGCTTTTGGATGATGTCTTGAGTGCTGTTGATGCTAAAGTTGGCCGTCATATTGTTCAACATCGCTTTTTGGGATTAACACGTGGAAAGACCAAAGCTTTAGCTACTCATCAATTATCTTTGATTGGAGCAGCAGATAGTGTTATATTTTTGAGTAAGAAGGGCATAGTATCAACCTCAAATGATCTTAAAAATAATGCTGAATTTGTTAATTTATTGTCATCCAGCAATAGTGTTAATGACTCTTCCGACTCGAAAGAAAAAGACAACGAGGTTGAGAAGCATTCATCAGATTCAATCAAAGAAGAAACCGATGCTGACCGTTAACTCATTGTCATGGGATGTATACAAGTCTTTCATAGTATCAAGTGAGGTGGGAAAGCTTGGATTTGTGGTGTTCATAGTATTGCTTTTATGCTTATCCTTTGGGTTATTTACTGGTCAACTTATCAATGTCTGGTAAAATAAATTTGAAGCGTTGAGCTCTGGAACTTATGTGGGTCTTTACATCATGTTCTACCTCTTGAATGTTATTTTCAGTTTTGGCCAACCATCATCCCTTAGTTGGGTTGTTAATAATGCCTCAAAGTCATTAGTTATAGGAGCCGTTAGAAGAATATCACATGCCGCGATGTCTTTTATGGATACAATGCCAACAGGAAGAATTTTGAGTAGGTTTACAAAAGATACGGATGTTTTGGACAATGAGGTTTACATGAATATGCTAGTTATGAGTGTTGACTTGGTTATTATTTTGGGTTCAATGATATTAACCATAATATACTTGCCGTGGATAGCTCTTTCATTACCTCCATTGCTATTAGCTTGTATTTGTGTCGCGGATTACAGTCAATCAACAGCAAGAGAAACGAAAAGAATTGAGGCTGTTCACAGATCATTTGTCTTTGATAACATCAATGAGACTTTGAGTGGGTTGAGCACTATCAAATTATATAAGGCAGAGCAAAGGTTTATTCAAAAAAATAATGGCAACATCAGTAGAGATAATGAGTCTCATTATCTGAACTTTACTACTCAAAGATGGCTTACTTTGCATTTGATCTTTCTATCATGTGTATACTCATTCTTGCTAGTGATCCTTGCTGTGACCGGTGTCTTCCATACAAGTCCATCATCTACCGGCCTTTTGTTGAATGCAATTCTTGGATTTTCTGAACCGCTAAGTCTCTTTTTCAGAACCTTGATGATGCTTGAAAATTCTATGAACTCGGCAGAAAGACTCCACCAATATTCGGAGCAATTAGAGCAAGAAGCTCCATATGAAATCTCGGAGTTCAAACCAAGCCAGTCATGGCCTGTAAATCCATCTATAGAATTTAATAATGTTTCAATGTCTTATAGACCAGGACTTCCATTGGTGTTGAAAAATGTCAGTTTTGAAGTTGATGATATTGAAAAGGTGGGAATATGTGGAAGAACAGGTGCTGGGAAGTCATCCATAATGAGTTCTCTATACAGGGTTGCAGAGTTAAGTACTGGGGAAATAGTCATTGATGGTTTGGGCGTCTCTGCATTGGGGTTGAAAGATTTGCGTTCAAAATTGAATAAACAATTTTGTTCAAAGGTACTATTAGATATAATTTGGATCCTTTCGGTGAACTTCCGGACTCCAAACTCCGGGATGCATTAAAGAAGAGTGGCTTACTGGAAGGAGGAGAGAATTTGAAATTTGACTTGAATCTGTTGGTTGAAGATGATGGCATCAATTTTTCATCAGGGGAAAAACAGTTGATTGCCTTAGCCAGGGCTTTAGCTCGTAGCTCTAACGTTTTGATTCTTGATGAAGCAAGATCATCAGTGGATTATGAGACGGTCTCAAAGATACAAAATACCATCAAAACCCAATTTGATAATTCTACAATTTTATGCATTGCTCATCGTTTGAAAACAATCTTGGACTATGATAAAATGTTGGTTCTTGATCAAGGTGAAGTAGCCGAATTTGACACCTCATACACTTTGTTCAACAAAGAAGAGGGTATATTCAAAGAAATGTGTTTGCTGTCCAACATTACGAAACTGGATTTCGAACAATTAGCAGATGAGGTTTGGTTTCAGTACATATAGACGTAGTATTTTAAACTTTTTATGATGCTCTATACAAAGACCTTGTAACCCGCTTTTCCCGCCAGACCCTTAGTCTGTTGCCCATGACAGCAGACTTTCTAACATCGAAGATCAAAAGATCTAAAAATTAATTGAAGCACTTTTGCTTTTTTCAAAGTAAATCTCAACTTTCAATTGTCTTTGATCACAGTGCCCCCATCCCATTCAATGGTTTTTTGCGATTATACTTGTAGTTTCTGCCATTCCTACTTTAAAGATAGACCTTTCAAAATGATATCCGGGTCTTCTCTCATGGTATTTGAGTTTAGCTGTAACTCTTTGTTTTCAGAATGTTTCTTATTGTTTCTTCAATACAGTGATTTTCAGTAAATGAGTTGAAAACTAACCAAATCAAAAAGCTTTTCAATAAAAATAAAGTTCTTTGTTTGAGCACCATGCATTTAACTCGGTGAAGTTTTGATTATAAATTGTGGAGAACCCTATGATTTTTCAAAGCTGATTGTTGAAAAGTACTTTATCCTCAGTGACAATTTCCGTAGTGAAAGACGGCTTGATTTAGTCATATTGTTATCATCTTTCACTCATCACTTTTCTATTGTAAGAGCAATAAATGAGCAAGTTCAGATAATCCAACCAAGTGCTTCAGTGATATTAATTGGTGTCATTCAATGACGTTGTCATCTTTTTATATCTGAACACTTTATTCCCTTTTTGCTCTATTTAAACTTGAGTAAGGCCTCCATCCGACTTTGGAAATTATTCGGAAAGGACAAATTTTGATCTTAAAGACTCCTGCAACACTGCAACAATGTTTTTTGGTTATATTGGTTAAACCAAACCAATAATTTTGTACTAATTGATGTGAAATTATGTCGTTGTATATCCACATTCATTGTTAATGTTTCTCAAAGAGCTACAAATACCTCCATTCAGTGATGATGTGTCTCTGTGAAAGTAAGTTTGACTGTTGTATTGTTCCCACCCCTGGTATTTATTGGTCTTTGTCACTCCTCTAATATACTCTTGTTAAGTTGCGATACCAGGACAGTTTAATTTCACGTATAAATATTTGATTTTAAAGTGAAGTTTTGCTCGCACCACTTCTACCGACATCCCATCATCGTGTTTGAATTAACCATGGACAAATCATTTTGATGTATTAGCATATACCGAATGATCATTGAATGAAACACTATAATATATTGCTGTGTTTAATTTTATTTGCTTGACCTTTTTTGGCCAGTTCTGTTTTTTTTTTTTTTTTTTTTTTTTTTTTTTCAGTGTCTGTCTGTCAGCATATTACCTTAAATTCAATAAAGGCTCTACTTTGAAATTGGTATAATCTCTTTGGTGGCTTGTTACCTCACTCGCTATTTAATGATTCAAAAGAAGGTATGTTGATTGACCTAATGTATGACGAATCCAAACGAAGAGTATTTGGGAAAATCAAACAAAAAAATATATCGCTTTGGTCTCGGAATAGTGAGTTAAGTTTAGGACCCTTAGGCCCTTCCAATCCTAGATTATGCACTAGATGAAGAGACAGCAATAAATCTTCACAGATGATGGAGCAAAATATAACGACAAGTGATTGAATTATTCGATTTCTAACATCCTTTACATCATTGCTTTAATCGGTTCTTTGAATTTCACCATCTTTCAAATTTTCCTTTTTAGCTGAACTCTCACCATTTTTTCTTTGTATGAACCTTTGAGCATAAATAACACCTGAACCTATGTAACAATTTCAAATCATTCCCTCCCCTCTCTTTGATACCTAAAACCTTTATATCTTGGCCATTATCACATTCTTCAAGACTGACATTTTACGATTTTCCGCATATATAAAAGTATCTTCAGCCTTCTTTAAGTTTTTTTGAGCTTGACACTTTTGAGCTTCTCGCTATTCGTATTGATATATTTAATCACTTTGAACTTACTCAACTTTGACCTCCTTCAATTTTGAGTAATTGCTCGAATATGGTGATCTCAGCGACTGATTAATAACTAGCATAATTCATTTGTGGAGACACTCTTTCTGTTTCCAGTATTGCAATATGATTATAAGTATATCCCCTGGGATTCAGCACTCAACAGTATGTTTTTTTAGTCTCTTTTTTATTCATTTGTCTTAAAAGTCAAGACATTAATTTTTGCTTGTTTGACTCTCAATTAGTGGATGGGGTAAATGAGAGATTATTAAAAAACTTGAAGGGGGTAGTGAGTAACTAAGATAAATTCAACCCATTTGATGCCACAAAAAATAGCATGGTGCCATGTGCGACTGTATATGGGTTTCAGTATTGATAGACTATGGATTGCCCATAAGGAACTGAAGGTGACCGCTTGTGTTGATCCATTGTTCTAATATTAGTTGAAGAATCTATATTATGTCAAGACATAGTTTGGGATCCTTTTAAGTGACACCTATATTTGTTGGCTGCGTATATGATTGAAAACATCTACCAGACTCTTTTCGTAGCTTCTTTCCATTTGACGCATCTTGGTGCAGCTGATATAATGGCAGATGTATTCGATGGAAAACTGTTTTTATGTAGTTGATTTTCGACTTTCGTGAAGATAATGGTATGATTTCTATGGAAAATTTAATTGAAGTGACTGAAATTTTGACGAATTTGCTTGAATAATAAAACGTTTTCTTTATTTATATCTCTGGGATTGAGGGTTCAAGATTGTTTCTGAAAAGTGAAAAAGGTATGTGTTATTCAAATTGGTATGTTTGGTAGTTTGTGGTACAGCATTTTTGAGAGATTAGCACTTGAAATTTCCCAGGATCTTTTTATTGCTGCAATGATGGTGAAACATTTTCAGTACAAATTTTTGTTGAAAGTAGTCCAATTGTGTTTGTGCGGAAAATGGATCACATTTCTCTCAATTATTGAACATAGTTCATCTTCTTCAAATTCGTATTTCATTATTTTTGATTTGAACATCCTGAGTTTAAATCTAAACTCAATCGTGCTTCTCGATGAGAATCGTAATTAGTCGGCAGCCTCTAGGAAATAAATATCTTACCTAATTTCCAAGTTTGAGTTTGATTAGTCAGTGACATGTTCAACTGTGACTAGCTCTTTGCGTGATATTTGTAGATTCTTGAACATTCATTTGTTGATACACTGATGCCCAGCAATACAATTAAAAGTTAGCCATACCAAAAATCTTTTTGATTCGACTAATTTTCGTACTCCAAAAGGGGCTTCAATCAATTTCAATTGCATTCTTTAGCCTGATTCAAAATATTGAAGCAAATAGTAAGTGTTTCTGAAGAGTGAAGTGAGTGTGGACTATGTTTTCAGCTATGATTGGCATGAAATAAAAAGTTAGTGTTAAATAAATGCTGTTAATACATTTGGCACATCTGGTTTGAGTTCTTGATATGACCTTATTATTATCAACTCATCAACTTAGTCTGCAACTATGTGTATTCAAAAAGTTCCGATGGTGCAATCGTATGTCTCTTTACCACATTCACTAAGATGTACTTGGGTAGTAATGATAGTATAAATTTTGAAACTTGGCGTTCGAAACACTGTTCGAATAACACTTGAAAGCTGTTTCATTAGTGGCCCCTGATATTTTAAATGAAATGATTTTTGTTTTGTTGATATTACTTGACAGTAAAAATCAAATATCCCGCTTGTAGATAATACATTAATTAATATGATATGGCAATAAATTCAATGATGGAACCGATGGTGGAGTTACAAGTTGATGCTACTACCCTGCTGTAAATAATTCATTTGTGATTAGACAGTTAACAGCCAACTCTGATTGCGTACCTCAGTTGAATGATATCACACTTTTTCTTATATGGCATATATCCATATAATAATATCATGCTGGAGCTCTTGAGATTTTGTATAGCTGCTGGTGACCCTGTGAATTTTAACTTTTACATTGAAGTTGAGGACGAAAAGCATTAAGCAAGTATTTAAACTATCCATTTGATAAAAAAAATCATGGAAAAGTGATATTTTATTTTGTGGATGGAGTTGAACTGCTTTTTGGTATCTCACTATGACTTCTATGTTGCTGATTCTGAACTAATCCTGTACCAATTGTTGAGAATAATGTGTGTATAATGTTACTTTCCCTGAAAAGAGTTTTGATTGGTGATGTCAAATTGTGAATAATTCTAAGTAATACAATTGGGGAAACGTTCGAGACTTAATGGCAAGACAATAGTTATCAGTATACATCTTGGGAATTCTCATTCACTGAGTTTTTCTAGAAACTTTATTACTTTGACATTTCAGTATGTTTAAAGTTCAATGTTTGTGTTTGCTGATTGAGTCTCTCTTTCTGATGAAGTAAAATTGGGGTCAATTGTATTGAAGCACAGTGTGCAGCCATAGCCAACATCAAGATAAAGTAACCACGTATGATAAGCCAATGCTATGTTTGTAGTATTATTGATTCTGAGTACTGATGATATGCGAACTGGTTGATATGGATGGTCTCATTTCTTCATTAATTGATAACAACTTTTTTTAATTATGTTTTTTTTGTCGAAGAGAATAAAAAAAATCCACGTAAAAATTTAATGGCACGGTATATTTCGACTAGTTGATATGAATATTTGCACGGTATTTGGATTTAAAGAGTATCGTTTCTGTGGCTGCAATCATTGATAAATGATCTTTCTAATGTGGGGGAAAAGATTAGCTCATCGACTTAGTAGTAATTGTGCAAAATCAGTCAAGACAGTGCAATTATATTGGTCTTTAGCCTCAAAGTGTAGTTGAACAGTATTGATAATATGCATCCCTTTGCTTTGGGATTGTGTTTGAATATAATTTGAAAGTCGGTCATTAATAAATCATGATAATTTGTATAGATTAAATTTGGTAACGAAATGACAATACATATAGAATAGCCTAGTGATGGTAACTCTCTTATATTATATCTTATATTATACCGCAAATGATTTGGTGAGAAAAGCGTGATGCGGTTGCAATGTGATTCCTGTACCTTTTACTGAAGGAACTCCATTTGAGAATAGATGCCAAATCAGCTGATTATTTTGTTTTTGTACAGAAGCCGGACATATCCATATAACGCTGGATATCTAGGTTTGAGCTGTAATGCAGCCACTGGTGACTTCTTGAAGGTAAACTTCTTTCAGACCTTTGAATTGAGGACCGGAACCATCGACAAACAAAAATATTAACTGCCCATTTAAAAAAAAAAATCATGAAGAACTGATGCTCTTCAAATTTAAAATTGTAATGCTATTTGAACTTCAGTATGGCTTCCATCCTGCTAAGTTGAATGAATTTTATATTAATCATTGAGTCTAATGAACGTTTTCCTGACTGGTAATGACAAGTTGCGAATAACTAATGTGAAACAACTAATGAGACTTAAAAGCAAAGCAATAGCTGCAAATATGAATCCTAGGTTTTGGTGTTCACTGGATTGTTCTAAAAACGCTATCAATATGACAATTCGCTATGTCTAGAGTTAATTGTTTGTGTTTGCCAATTGATCTCTGTTATTTGATGAAGTGAAATTGTGATGATTTTAGTATTGAACTATAGTGGGCAGCCATGAGAAAAGTGTAACCAATAGATTCGCAACTAATTGGATATTGCATTGTGAGTGGCTTTAGTGATTCTAGGTATTGATGCTTTGTGAATGTTTTGATTCAAGTAATGATATCCTGTGTCTATATTTTATTGCCAACTTTTTTTTTTTTGAAATTGTGATGATTTTAGTATTGAACCATACTGGGCAGACATGAGAAAAATATAACCAATAGATTCGCAACTAATTAGTTATTGCATTGTGAGTGGCTTTAGTGGTTCTAGATATTGATGCTTTGTCAATGTTTTGACTCAAGTATTGATATCCAATGTCTTTATATTTTATAGCCAACTTTTTTTTTTTTTTTTCGTTTTTTTTCCAAGAATGAAATGAAAATCACATTATTTAATGGCAGTATATAGTTGACTCGACGGATGTTTGTACAGTATTTGGATTTAAAAAGCATCGGCTTATTGGCTGTAATCAAAGGTAAATGCTTTTTTTAACGTAGAGGTAAAGAAAATTATCAATTAGAGTCTGAGGGAAGAAAGCATTAGGTGCATGTCAATGTTCATATAACGACTTCTTCACCATTTCACGTTGAAACTTGAAAGTGCTTCATTCCTCAATATGTGCAATCTTCTTGAGGCCCTTCTGACCCACTGACCATAAATTGGGTTCTGAGGATAAGAATTTTGAGCTAACAAAATTATGAAGAATCTAAATGAAGATAAATATGAAAAATTGAAACAAAAAGATGAATTTCATCATCTTAAGTGACATCATGATATACATATATAAGAAAGGTTGCTTTATTTTCAGATTGGAGTATGAAAGAGTACTTTGGAGTTGCCCTCTGGCTGCTAGAGAGGCAATTCTGTTGTGTTAACGCTGTTTTGAGAGTATTTATAGTTGTTTTTGGAATATCTAAATGAGCTTATAGAGTCACTGTGTCAAGAGGGAGAGCAAAGTCTTACTTGAGAATCCGAATTCTTTGAAAGTAAATTAGCAAGTGGTTTCAGTGAAGGTCGTAACAGGAGTCACATTGTAATTTGTTTCGAAATCGTAGAATGGGATGATTTGATTAAGTATGGGAGAGATCTGAACAACACAAAAAATAAGACTCATTAATTATTCCCTTGAAGCTCTCGCAATTTCAATGGAGTGAGCAGTCAGTCAATTTCAATAAATGGACAATTTTAATCAATGAGAATTAGCTTCAGGTAATGGTGATTGATTCAATTGAAATACCGGCTCTGGTCAAAGTTATCAGCAACTTTTTCTCCGGCTTCCCCAGATCTTCGGACCGAAATTTTCAATTTTTTGCTCAGTAAGTCAGCATTTTATCACATTGTATATCACGCTATAACTCACCCAATACAATTTTAATCAACTAGTTCTTGCTGGAACGTTAACTGTGCTCATAGGCCTTTCCCAAGCAGCTTTTATTTTCTTTATACCTTCACTATGAAGAAAGTTGTACTCACTCTTTGTGAGCCATTTGGAAATATATAGTAAATATATTCATTTTCTATTTTACATCTAATACAAATAAACTAATAATTCATATTTTCACATTGAATTAAACTGCTAGAATTCACAAGGATAACCCATTAGTACACCGGTTGAAACATATTATGAAGAGATTGACGAAATCAAAGTACTATTCGCGGAGAAATCAGAAAGTTCTTATCTTGATTCTGGACCAACTCCAGACAGCCCCTATATCCATAGGATAAATATCTAGCTAAGACATTGAAAAGTAGAACAAAAGCTCTTGTAAGTTAGGACCAGCTGATTGTGGGATCCAAGTTGATCGAATTGAAACGAGTTAGCAAGAATAAGTGAAGAAAAGGACAAGCTATGAAAGATTTGAGAGTCAAGAACAGTAACGACGGGAGAAAAGGTTAAGTTATGTCATTTGTTCTAGTTGAGCATTTTCGATGGATGAAAAGAGAGGTATGGTAGTTTACAACCGCTCTAAGTCCAATGCCAAAATCAACAGGCTCAAATAGAAAGAAGAGGCCTGTATACGATGTCTGTTACAATCCTGGCAAGGAGAAAAAGAAAACAGCCCCAGATATTCCTTTTTTGTTCAAGGCCAGCAAAATTTTCGCGTCAACGAAAAAAATTATAAATAGGGAACAGCGCCCAAAAGCAAAGATACTTATATAACGAGTTGTCAAATTCAATGTGTCACATTATTCATTTAGAAAATCGCGAGGCAAGGAGTTCAATGATGAAGTCAGAGTATTCCAATATGATCAATGGAGCCAACTAGATGTTATTAGATACACTTTGTCAAGCTGTTTCATTTACCAATTATTTACCAATCAAACTAATATAAAGAGTTGTCAAATTCAAAATACACATTATACATTTAGAAAAACGCGAGGCAAGGAGTTCAATGATGAAATCAGAGTATTCCAAAATCATTAATGGAGCCAACTAGATGTTGTTACGCTTTGTCGAGCTGTTTCTAAACAATCAAACCAATATAAAGAGTTGTCAAATTCAAAATACACCTTATACATTTAGAAAATCGCGAAGCGAGGAGTTCAATGATGAGCCAGAGTATTCCAATATTGTCAATGGAGCCAACTGGATGCTATTAGATACACTTTGTCAAGCTGTTTCATTTTCCAAACGAACTAATATCAGATGCAAATTGCCAAAATCCGTCTCGATCATCAAAGTAGAAATTATACATTTAGATAATCGCGAGACAAGGAGTACAATGATGAATTCAGAGTATTCCAACATCATCAATGGAGCCAACTAGATGTTATTAGATAGACTTTGTCAAGCTGTTTCATTCACCAATCAAACTAATATCAGATGCAAGTTGCCAAAATCCATCTCGATCATCAAAGTAGAAATGAGGAAGGAAAGCAACAGACCGAGTTAATAGAACAATGAAGATGATCCTGTTTTGATGGCTGAGGTAGATCGTGGAGTTGAGGGAAACTTCCAGATGAAACCGGTTTGTCAAGTTATTTTCGAGAAAGAGCAAAATTGAATCAGAGCAAACATTTTATATACAGATTCAGGTTGCCATGTTTAGATTGAAAATAATGTGATACAAGACAGATGGGATTGGTTAGGTGAAAAAGGAGTGTTGCAATTATGTGAGAATGTGACCGAATAAGGGTTCCATAAATTAGAGTTGTGAATTCAAGGATTTTCTTCGATCAGATGAGAAGTCAGGAAGAGGATTGTTAAATGGTTTCAAAGATTGAAGAGAAGGAGTCAATAGTCGAAGTGATTGAAGTTCAGTGGTAGTTTTGTTTTCTTTTTGAATGCAGAAAAGACTGGTGTTGGTGGTGATGAAAGAAAAGTTGGACTGAAATGAGTTGTTGATGGTTTTGGATTTAGATGGAATGTTTGGATAAGATGTTAGGGCGGTTGGTTCATTAGCCGATGCTTGTATCG